>PVIA01003824.1:0-155828 GCA_004024845.1 Tonatia bakeri
CATGGCATCAAAAATGATGATAAAGTACCACATATTTGAGTGGGGTGCTGCAGCAGCTGTCAGCGCACCATGGTGTACAGACAGAAGCCACAGAGTAATTGTATTTAAGTGTAGTCATCAGGCCCACTGTGCACCTGGGAATGCGGCAAGCAGTTCAGAGAGCATCTTTAATGACTATTCAAATGAAGATAAAATGATTAATGATATTCTTTTTCATTGTTTTAAGTACAAAATATGAAGCCAGTCCTACATAAGTTCCTTTACCTTGCAGACTGAGCAACAATCTCTTGTTGTAATATGCTCACATAAATCACTCAGGACTGCATGGTAGAAACAGCAGGACTCTGACTTTAATTTTGTTTCTGTGCATAAGTGTGTGTATTTGTGTGTGTGTGTGAGAAAGAGATAGAGAGAGACAGGGAGATAGAAAGAAACAGAGCCATCTACCTTAAAGTCCTTATAACTAAAAGTGGTGTCATAAATGTTTAATGATATGTTTTTTATTCAGAATTAAATGCAATATTCATAGGCTAGCACAATGTCTAGTGCAAAGGATTTGTTCAATAAATATTTTTAGAATAAAAGGAGAAAGTGCATAAAAGGACAAGAAAGGGAAAATAAGAAGAAAATGAAAAATAAAGGGAAAAATAATCACAAATGTTTTCAAAGCACTCTGACCAGCAGAAGGGTGAGCTTGGTGTGTGTTTCACCTGGATTAGAAGCACAAAGAGTGTTGACTGATAGAAAGGCTATAGCTACTAGCACATGGCTCCCTGTTGAGACACATGAAGACCCTGCAAGTCCCTACCTGGTCAGTGGCAGAGCTAGAACTGCATGCCAAGTATCCTAGCTCCTAAACACTTTGAGATACCGAGGAGAAAGTTTATGTATTATATGCTATCTGGCCCTTTACCAAGAGCCTCTCACCAATTTGATGTAGTATCAGAGGGCAAGACACCAATTGTCAATTCTAGTTAGTGGTTTCCATTTAGGCAGTCATATTAAGTTGGTTTCAAATCTAAAAAAAAAACAAAACCAGCTGAACTATTTCTCTTTTTTCAATTAATTTCTACCATATTTTCTCTTGTAACTTAGGGCACATCATGAGAAAGCAGGGGTCTTTAGAAAAGACAATAATGCTTCTATTTAGAAGGCAGCGGGAAAAGGGAAAGGCCAAATACAGATGTATGGGTGCCATAAAAGGAGCCAGCGGCATGAATTATGGGAGCTGAGCAGGGCTGCTGAGGACAGGACATTGTGGACATCACTCATTCTCAGGGTTACTAGGAGTCAGAGCTGACTCCATGGCATATAACACATACGTACACACAATTTAGAAAACTTTCTAAACTCACAGACTTTAGGCCATTGGGTAGGAAATAGTTCCACACTTCTGTTAAGTACTAAACTGTTTTCTCAGCTTTACTCTTCACTGTTAACCATGATGTCCCCTAATTAGCAGAAATTTTAGTGCTTTGAACCATTAGGGTGACTGATATGGGTTACAAAGAATGAACTAAAGTGAATATAGAAAAAATTAGTGTCACAAGTCACTTGCATCCATTATTGTAATGGATTTTAAAACAAATCATTTTTTATCAAGGCTTATTAAAAATTTGTACAGTTTAGAACCCTTTTGATTTTCACGTATTCATTCATAGTTTAACGTTTAACAATGTGACAGTTTCAGAATGGCACTTTGTCACAGCTAAGAATCACTTTAGAGATTCTGAAGAACCACATAAAGTATAGGGTAGGCCATATACAATTATCTTTGGAATATTGGTTCTCAAGGACTTAGATGACAATATCGTGATCCCATGACCCATATAACTTTTCTCACTTTACTTTTCTTAAAGTATAAACTTATCATGAAATGTATTTTCAAACCAAAAAGCTTACAATTGAGGCTAGATTAATTTAAAAGAATAATATCATTTATTTTACATTTTTAATATTTAGCCCTCCTACATGATTCAAGACTTTTTTATTTTCATGTCTGTTTATCTTATCAAAGTGAGACTTACTGATGTACATTGCTCTTCATGAACTCAAGGAATAGACCTTCCCCAGGGTCATTGAAAAGGAAAGAAAATAAGTTTTAGGAAGCAGGACCGAGTGATACAAGAAAACTCAATACAGGAAAGATCAAAATACAGACTAACAGAGAAAATGAAAGGTAGAAATAAAAATTATAAAAGCAAAAAGTTGATTTTGAAAATATTAAAGCTAAAATAAATACATGTTAATATATTTTTAAATATACAGTAAAAGTAAATTTTAAAAATATACAATAGAAATAAATACATGGGGAATTCATAAGAATAAACTATGGCTAAGCTAGCAGTTATATCACTGCTGTGAACTAGTTTGAAAACTTCCCCCCCCCAAACCCCTATATATTACAACATTTGCAATGGATCTGCCCATCCCTTGAAATTCTTGATGCCAGCCTCAGTGCATGAATTTGGGAAGCCAGAATATTTAATCTTTGGAGACAGCTGTCCTAGAGAATCAGTCAACCTAACAGTGACTTTTCTGTGTTAAAGCTTTTGCTTTGTAAATCCCTGAGTTCTAGTTCTGTTTATTTCAGCAGCTTAATGGCACCTATTCTAATATGCTCCACAATAATATTTCTTACTGAGCACTCTCATGAGCTGGGTGTTGATTTATTCCTTCAAATATGCTTCAGAATCTGGATCCCAGGTCTATCATCTGCTCTCTTTCTCATAGACCATTACACATTTGAGGAGCATGCCATGTGATGATACACCCCTGAAACTTCTCTTATGTGGCCTACAATCAACCTGGATGCTCTTAACATTCACGTGTATGATCAGCTGACCCACCTGTCCAATCAGTTTTTTCACTCACACACCTAGCCAAACAGTTATTTCACTATCTCACCTCAATTATTCCAATGCTGCTTCAGCCCCACATTTCATAAGCACATACACATATTTTCATTGCCTGAATCAGTTTCTCCTCTGAAGTAATGGATTCACTCATCTCACATTCTGAGCACAGCCTTTTATCCTCCAAGTTCATCTATTTAATCATTCCTTACTATGCTAATTATTCAACCTCATTAGGACCCTTAGGATAGTGACCCTTCTACTTTATCTCCTTTTATCATAATCACTACTGATTTCATTGTTTTTGATACTTAGTATTCTCAGTGTTCATTGTTCATTTTCCCTTTCTTCCCTACACCCAACAAAATCTTACTTTAGATGAACAAAAATATCTGTCTTCCTCTGCAACTCTGTCTTATAAAATACCTATAACTATATAGACTGATCAAATTAAAAAGGGCTCACAAACATCAACTACACTCCCTGGAAATTCTGATAGTTCTTAACTCACTCTCTTATCCTCACAAAACTTCCCATATTCCTTATATCTCAACTGGACTCACTCTCTTTTTTTTTTATCATAGAAATAAGGGAACCCCTTTGAACTTCCAACAGCAAACCTACAAAGCTACAAGCATTAATAACCATTCTTTTCTTTGTAATTCACTCTGTTGATTTTCTCCACTCCTCCCTGTATCTCCAAACTCTTTCTGTTCTAACTCCAAGTTGACATTTAACTACAATCATGACTCTTTGCTATTTTTTAATTGTCCAACCACTAAAATCATCCCTCATAATTCAGTGATTTGCATGCTGCTAAATACAACAAACGTCATCATCTAACAATATTTTTTTTTTCAGATGACCACTTTCTCCTTTTTAGCTTCAGTTGCCCAGCATTTTCTTGATTTTCCTTTAATACTCCTGCCTGGGTTATCTCAGTTTAATTTACAGGCCTTCTACTTCCAGTTCCTTAACTATCAGTATACATTTAAATTTCATCCTTGTTACAAGATCTCTTCTTCATCCACACATTCTTTCTCAGTGATTATACATACACACATAACCTCTATTGTCTGCATAGATTATATATTAATAATTGGCAAATGCTTACCTAGACAACAGACCTGACACTAAAGCTCCTTCTAACTGCTCACTCCGTATCTCCATGTAGGTGACTCATGGAAACCTCATACACAACCTAAACAAAACAAAATTTTGGAATTAACCAAAATGATTCAAGAAACAAGAAATAGAGCACATAGGGCAGAAGGACTTTGCAGGCTGATGGTTAAGGAAGTGCACATGACAAATCTGTACAACAAATGTTGGGAGCAACCATTTACAATTAAAATGGGAGGACAGAGGCCCAGGAAAGATATGTCCCAGATGCAAATGTAGCTATTGAAATATCTACTATGTTTACAAAATTTAGTAGAGCTCTCTATAGAATACAGGTTAATTAGTAATAGACTAAAAGAAAAGAAAATAAACTATAACATTAGACTTTAACATCAACTCCAAAAAAGCAAAAAATTAAAAAGTGCAAAGAACACTTCTTGAGTCATCTTTGAATAATGATTATAAGAATGTAAATATTGAATGTTCATATAATTAAATATTATAGCATTTCTGTGTTGAATAAAAAAGAAGAGGAACATGAGGCTAATAAATAATATGTAAAATTGAAAAATCAAGAAACTGAAATATAAATAGAAAGCATTTATTAGAACAGTTGATCAACTAAAAAGATGTGAACATGATCATTTCAAGTTAGCAGAAACCAGGATAGAAGAGAAGGGGCAGGGGACTGCTGTTATTAAGTACTAGTCTACCAGGAGTATTTTATTTTTTAAGCAATATACATGTACTATGTTGAAAAAATTTAAATATTAATGGGAGTTTCATAACATATGTGTCTTGTTTTTTTCTCGATGCAGAAGGTAGAAAGTGTAAACCATTGTCTAGGTAGGAAAAAGTAAAATACTAGGAAAAAAGTAGGTGAGTTAATAATAGGAGATGTAATATACTGGTGCATATAAAGAGAGTGGTTGGTTGGTTAGTTGGGTAGTTAGGAAAACTAGGAGACAGGAAGCAAAGTATGCATAGGAAACAATTGGCAATCTCCTTGAGGAAGGATAACATGTACAATTTACTTTGTTTACATTAGATAGTCTTCCAGTACTATGGAAAGAAACCCTTTAGCCAAATATGTGAAAAGTAGATGAAAGCACATTTGGAGCAAGCATTAATAATGGTGATGAAACCCCTATGATATTAAATGAAAAATTTATTTTTTGAAAGTGTTGAGATGGAGGATAAACTAGGTTGGCTCTACAAAATACACAATGCCCTGGTAAATTTTAATTTCAGCCAAACAACATATTTTTATATTTGGTTGCCCCAAAGACTGCATGAAACTTACTTGTAATAAAAAACTATTCAATATTTATTTAAAATTCAAATTTAACTGGCAATCTTATATTTTTATTTGCTAAGTTTGACAGCCCAGGAATCAATTGATTGTTAAAGACCTAAAAACTAAATGCAAACACAAAACATTCTGGTCAAAAGTAAGAAATTATAATATCTGAATTTTTAAATTTATTTAAGAACCTAAAAATAAAGAGCAGAGTGATAAATATTCTAAAGGTAAAATCCTGAACTAATAGATCCCTTACCCAGAAAGTGCTTGCTTTTGTATACAGTGATGATATTAGATGTCCTAAGTAAATGAACATCATCATGAGGTCACTCCCCTGTCCCATATTCAAAGGAATCAATCATTCTCCTAATAGGACTCATCTAAGAGCAACTTACAATAGGGAGACATTCATGAATTCCGAAGAAATTCAACTCCAAAGCAGGTTGGCAAATTATGGTCTACTCACCTGTTTTTGTAAATAAAGTTTTATTAGAACACAGCCATGCCCATTTATTTATAGACTGTCTATCGTTGCTTTTACACTATAAAGGCAGAGTTGAGTTGTTATTATGAACACCTATCCCACAAAGCCAAAAACAATTTACTATCTAATCCTTCGCAGAAAAAAAAAAAAGTTTGCTAACTATTATTCTAAAGACTGCCTTGACCAGCAGGACCTAGCAGAATCAGGCAAGGAGACACATGAACCAGGCCTACAACTGAATCTTCTTCTAAATAGCCAAAATTTCAGTGTGAGTTATGGTCAGACTGAGGAGGCACCAGATTGAGTTAAACAGTGATTATTAAAAATATTTTCAGATTGAAAGTGTTTTGTTTTTGGTCATCTTTCTTCAAATAAAACTTTTCCTTATTTTTAATGTCTGCTATTTTAATTGTTAGATTTTATTTAAAATGTAATCAACTAGATCATATGCATTCTCTTCAAATCTTCAATTGGTCTCGCTTGCTTTTGAGTTTATATTAAAGACACAGTCACCTGGCAGTTGTGACTGACACGGAAACATAAGTATATGGACTTACACTGGAAATGAAAGGTAAAACTTAAAGGATTTAACTTTGTGAGTTCAACAAATTTCAATAATAGTAAGCATCGTATCACATCAGAATTATAATGTAGATTTTCATTTCTAATTGTTTAGTCAGTTTGAGCTTTGGCAAAACATAATCTTGTAATTGAAAATAAACTATAAAGCTGCTTATAGGATGAAAAGCTACTCATTTTCTCAAAAAAATAAGTTTAAGAAGTCTGTTCAATAAAATGTCATAGGTAATAAAATCTGTTTTCTACCAAGTTGCACAGATGTAGGTGCTATTTTAAACTTTTCTATATAATAAAAATAGACTTATTTTTCTTCTATACATGTACCATGTACTCACTCCCTCATTAAACTATGAAATATGCCAAAGGAGAGAACCTATTAGGTTTTCAATTAACTTCTTTAAGTTAAAGTTTAATCACTTAAAATTACTTATAAAACCAAAAATCATCTCTGAAAGAAAAATAGATTTTTTGCCTTTCTCCTTGTGGGTAAGATAAACAGAATTATCAAAAGTACATCAATATTAAAAGCTTAACAGTTTCCCATAAATTTTATAATGTCAACATTTTTACTTGTTTGGAAAATTTTCTTGAAATATAATTAATAAACACATAATTCATCCATTTTACAGTGTACGATTCAATAATTTTACTATACTTACAGGGTTATGTAACCATCATCACAATCTAATTTTAGAACATTTTAGTTTGGCCAAAAAAAGAAAAAACCCCAGAAGCACATACCTTCATCCATCTCTACCCTACTCCACCCCCAGCCTTAGACAACCACTAATCTATTTTCATTCTCTGTAAAGTTGCCTCTTTCAGACAACTCACATAAATATGATCATACCATATGTGGTCTTTTGTGATTGCCTTTTTCACTTAGGATGTTTTTCAGTTTTATCCATTTTGTAGAGTATAGCAGTACCTCATTTCTCTTTATTGCTGGAAAATATTCCATTGTATGGTTATAATATCTTTTAGTTCTCCATTCATCAGTAAATGGACATTTGAGTTGTTTCTATTTTCTGTCTATTATAAATAATGCTACTCTAAACATTCCTGTACAGGTTTTTTTGTGTGGATATATGTTTTCATTTTGCTTGGGTTGCTACTTAAAAATATAATTGCTAGATCACATTTGGGAACTCTAAACAGTGTTTATCATTTTGAGGACATGCCAAATTGTTTCCAAAGAGATACGCCATTTTACAATTCCACTAGCCACATACAAGAGTTCCAATTTTTCCACATTGTCGGCAATACTTGCAATTGGCTTTTTTTATTATATCCATCTATTGAGTATGAAGAATTATCTCATTAGAGTTTTGATTTGCTCTTTTCTAATGACTAATGATGTTGAGCATCATTTCAAATGCTTACTGGCCATAAACCTTCTTTGGAGAAATGTCTACTAAGATCCTATATTTGTTTTTTTAATTGGGTTATTGGGTGTTTCTATTATTGAATATGAGTTCTATGTAATTAGTGGATACAAACCTCATATCAGATATATGACTTGCAAAAAAATTCTCCTATTCTATGAACTGTCTTTTCACTGTCTTAATGGCACTATTTTCAACATAAAAGTTTTAAATTTTGAAGTTGTCCAATTGATTTTGTCACAATGCCTTTGTTGTTGCATTTAAGAAACCATAGCCTACCCTGAGGTCATGAAGATTTTCTCCTCTAAGATTTGTACAGCTTTAATTCCTGCATTTAGATCTGTAACCCATTTGTGTTACTTGTGTGTATGCTATGATGTAGGGATCTGACTTCATTCTCTGCATGTGGATATCCCATTTCCCAGCACTATAAACTGAAAGATTATTCTTTCCCTGATTGAATTGTCTTAGCGCCCTTGTCAAAAATCAATTGACTGTAAATGTCAGAGTTTATTTCTGGATTCTCAATTCTATTCCATTGATCTACATGTCTGTCCTTCTACCAGTACAACATTGTCTTGATTACTATAGTTTTCTGGTAAATTTTTAAATCATGAAGTGTGAATACTCCAATGTTCCTTTTCAAAATTATTTTGGCTGCTCCAGGCCCCTTGCATTTTCATAACAATGTTAGGCTCAGGCTAGGGTAAAGCTATTGCCCATTAAGCAGTGGATAGATGAGGGAAGGAAAAGCCAGTGCACCTACCTGCATCCTGGGCTGTGAGGAATGCAAAACGGCAGCCTGTCCCTCCAGGGGAAAACTTCAGCCCCAGACTAGGAGTCAGAGAAAAAGGCAGGATGTGTCTTTTTGTCTGTACACACCTAGGGTAGAGTTTCTGTAACATGGAGCCAGGGAGCAGATAAGGAGAAAGTTATGACTCAAATGCCACAACTCTCCTTTTCTTACTGAGATTTAGTAAAAATTCTTGAATGTTTCTTCATTCTGTGTATGCCTTAAGGAGAGCTTAAAAACCTTAATTTTTTAAATAATTTTCATCAAATTGTTGTTTGCTAAGCAGTCTACCGAGTTCCTCACTCTACCAAGAAGTGTCTGTCCCCCTTTTCATAACCTTTTAGAAATCTACTTGATTACTTTAAAATCACTGTGAGATGCTATTTCTATTATTCAAATATGGTGAAACAGGTTAGTGTAGAAACAGCAACTGTATGCCAGGAAATAGAACTTATCTTTCCCATCCAACTGGTTTCATGAGTTCAAGCTGTCTCTGTAGTAAAATAAGCCTAGAGAAAAAGTTCAATGAACTTAATTTACCTTCTGAAATAGATGTTATTCTGTATCCTGTGTTTTTAGCCTATCATGGCAATGTTCAAGAACTTGACAAAGATATCCTGAACTAGCCAAGTGGAAATTTTGTCAAATGTTAGTAAAGTATACTACTCCACTATGTATAGTAGGACTCCTCATTGGTAGAAAACTTTCCAGAAACAGATAAATTGGTGATAATAGACTAAGTTGAAAATATAGGTATATTTTCTAATGATTTTTTTTTGTTGGTTACATGTTACACAATTTGAAGAAAGCAAGAACAAAGC
This sequence comes from Tonatia bakeri, assembly GCA_004024845.1. Lineage (NCBI taxonomy): Eukaryota > Metazoa > Chordata > Mammalia > Chiroptera > Phyllostomidae > Tonatia > Tonatia bakeri. Next base: position 9,343 of record PVIA01003824.1, read on the forward strand.
CGCAGATGCTTGCAGACAACTTAACTCTAGGAGCAATATGTTCCTCAGGCACAAATTATAAGATAAATCCAAAACAAAATTATGAAATAGGCAGGTTTTCCTTCTTCAATACACTTTCCCCCTGCTCTGGTAACAATTCCATTTTCCTAGCTGTAAAGTGTCTGATGGGTTTATATTCTCCATTATCTCAAAATCCTGATTCCTGGTCATTTGATTTTAACATGATATCCATTCAAGTTGTCTGCATCGTTATTTAGGCTTGAGTTAAAAATTACAGTTTCACCTGTATAATTTTGAGCATCCACAAGATAGTAGTAAAGAGATTTTAACACACTGAGACTGTCTTCCTTTATATCCTGAAACCACTCATATGTGTTTGGTTTTCCACTCTACTTATGCATACGGGTTACTCTATAAGAAAGATACCATTTCCACTGGTATAACTGAATCTTTCTCCTGAATTTACAGCTTCAGTCCCTCTATCAGTCATTGTGACAGCACTTTACAGCAATACAACAGGAGAGATTGAAGACGAGACAACTGGTCTGCCTACCAGTCAGATGTGATTATAGCTCTGCACATCAATGTTCAGACTACAAGGCAGTGTGTATCATCTTTATCACAAGGTAGGGTCAAATGAGCTATTTCTCATTCTTCATCATCTGTGGAAAGCCTGGAGAGAACATATAGTGCCAGCCATATTATGTGCTACCCTTCTACAGAAAAGTAAAATTGGAGAACAGAAATAACAATTAACCAGTTCTGGGATTCAGAACACCACTCATTCTGCAGCTTAACAGAGACCTATCACATTTCTATTTTAGCTCTTTGAATATAAAATCTACCTAAGATAGGCCTGACTGGTATGGGTCAGTGAACTGAGTGCTGGCCTGTGAACGAAAGAGTCACCTGTTCGATTCCCATTCAGGGCACATGCCTGGGTTGTGGGTCAGGTCTCCAGTGGGGGGTGCATGAGAGACAACCACACATTGATGTTTCTCTCACTCTTTTTCTCCCTCTCTTTCCCTCTCTCTAAAAATAAAATAAATATTTTTCAAAATAAAATAAAATGTACCTAAGAATACAGGGGAACTGGACATTTATAATGCCTGTGGATTTGTTTTCATGTTTGGCCAAGTGCAGTATCGATTGAAAATACTGAGCTACAATAGGAAAATGTTTTCTCTTAGGTTGAATTATCCAGAGAACACAATAAAATACTAACAGGGTCCTGAATGAAATATAGCTCCTTGGTTATGTAAAAGTCCCAACAAGAAAAATATGACGAAGCTCAGACAGTCCCAAAGAAGTTGGACCCAAGGAGGAACACACCAAGGCACATCATAATTACATTAGCCAAGGTAAAAATGAAGGAGAGAATCCTAGAAGCAGCAAGAGATAAGGAGACAGTCACCTACAAAGGAGTTCCCATCAGACTGTCAGCTGATTTCTCAAAAGAGACCTTGCAGACAAGAAGTGGCTGGAAAGAAGTATTCCAAGTCATGAAAGGCAAGGACCTGCATCCAAGATTGCTCTATCCAGCAAAGCTATCATTTAGAATGGAAGGGCAGAGAAAGTGCTTCTCAGGTAAGGTCAAGTTAAAGGAGTTCATCATCACCAAGCCCTTATTATATGAAATGTTAAAATGACTTACCTAAGAAAATGAAGAATAAAAATATGAACAGTAAAAAAAGACTTTAAACTCACAGTAACAACCATACCTAAAACAAAAGCAAACAACTAGAACAGGAACAGAACCACAGAAATGGAGATCACATGGAGGGTTAGCCACTGGGAAGTGGGAGGAGGAGAGAGGGGGAAAAGGTACAGAGAATAAATTGCATAAATGGTAGGTACAAAATAAAGAGGGGGAGGGCAAGAATACTATGGGAAATGTAGAAACTAAAGAACTTACGACACACAGACATGAACTAAAGGGGGGGGAATGTGGGTGGTAGAGTGTGTGCAGGGTGGAGGAGAATGAAGGGGGGATAATGGGACAACTTCAATTGCATAATCAATAAAATATATTTTAAAAAAGAAAAATATGAAGTTAATACAGGACAGAAAAAAAGACCATTAATGTCATCTGAGTCAATCTTATTGCCCATGTATTTATTTGTCTATCCTAACTGTATCACCAACAGAGGGGTTAAAGGAAGCATGGTGGTCTTTTACAGCTCAAATGATCTTCTCATCTTAAACATTCTAATGATATGCTTTTAATGCCAATGCATGATAATTAGTTGACCATACATTGTACACCTATCTTGCTTTTTAAAGTAATGGTATTACATGAAAATGTCATATTTTAATAATTTTAAGTCAATTAAATTTTTAGTCTGGGTTTATAATCAATTAGTTCCACACTCCATATATTTGCTCAAACTCAACACCTAATTGTCATCTTACTCATTCTCCTTTCTTTGCATGGCACATCAAACCCATCAGTAAATTCAATGCAATCCCTATTAAAGTACCAATGGCATATTTCACAGATATAGAACAAATACTTCAAAACTTTATATGGAACCATAAGCAACCCCGAATAGCTGCTGTGATTTTGAGAAAGAAGAGCGAAGTAGGAGCGATCACAATACCTGGTACAAAACTCTATTACAAGGCAACTGTAATCAAAACAGTCTGGTACTGGCATAAAGACAGGCACATAGACCAATCTAACAGAACAGGGAGCCCAGAAATAAATCCAAGTCTCTACAGTCAATTAATTTTCAACAAAGGGGTCAGCAGTATAAAATGGAGTAAAAATAGCCTCTTCAACAAACGGTATTGGGAGAACTAGACAGCTACATGCAAAAAAACGAAACTTGACCACCAACTTACACCATACACACAAATGAATTCAAGGTGGATAAAAGATTTAGATATAAGCCATGACACCATTAAAGTCCTACAGGAGAACATAGGCAGGAAAATCTCAGATATTTCATGCAGAAACATTTTTACTGACATGTCCCCTAAAGCAAGGGACATAAAGGAAAGAATAAACAAATGGGATCTCATCAAAATAAAAAGTTTCTGCATGGCCAAAGAAAACAGTATTAAAATAAAAAGAGAAGCAACCATATGGGCAAACATATCTGCCAATGATACCTCAGACAAGGGTTTAATCTTCAAAATATATAAAGAACTCACATGACTCCACTCTAAGAAGAGAAGCGATGCAATTAAAAAATGGGCAAAGGACTTGAGCACACAATTCTCTGAAGAGGGCATACAGAGTGTCCAGAGACACATGAAAAGATGCTCAATAGTGCTAGCTATCAGAGAGATGCAAATTAAAACCACAATGAGATACCACTTCACACCAGTCAGAATGGCCATCATAAACAAAGCAACAAACAACAAGTGTTGGAGAGGTTGTGGAGAAAAGGGGACACTAGTGCACTGTTGGTGGGATTGCAGTCTGGTAAAACCACTATGGAAGACAGTATGGAATTCCCTCAGAAAACTAAAAATGGAACTGCCTTTTGACCCAGCAATTCCACTACTAGCATTATATCCTAAGAACCCTGAAACACCAATCCAAAACAACCTCTGCACCCCAGTGTTCATAACAGCACAATTTACAATAGCCAAGTGCTGGAAGCAACCTAGGTGCCCATCAGTAAATGAATGGATCAAAACACTATGGTACATTTACACAATGGAATTCTATGCAGCAGAAAGAAAAAAGGAGCTCCTACCCTTTGCAACAGCATGGATGGAACTGGAAAGCATTATGCTAAGCGAAATAAGTCAGGTGGTGAAAGACAAATACCATATGATCTCACCTTTAACAGGAACCTAATCAACAAAACAAACAAAAAGCAAAATATAACCAGACACTGAAATTGAGAGCAGGCTGACAGTGACCAGAGGGGAGAGGGGAGGGAATTTCAGAGGAAAGGGGTAAAGGGTTTACAGGAACAATTGTAAAGGACACATGGACAATAACATGGGGGGACGGAAACAGGGGAGGGAAGTGGGAAGGGCTTGGGTTGTGGGGGAGGCAGAAAGCTGTACTTGAACAACAACAACAACAAATCCATCAGTAAGTCCTGACAGTTCTATCTTGAAAAAAACATGCCAAATCCAGCACGCTTCTGTACATACATACCCCTTCACCACTTGGGTCATTCCAGGAGCTTCCTATCACTTCTCCTTGCTTCCACTTTTGTTTCACTTCAGGTAGTTTCCTACAAAGTAGCCTGAGTGAACAATTAAAATAAAAATCAGATAATTTCTTTTCCTTGCTCTAAATCTACCAATGTTTTCCCTTTTCTCAACTTATTCAGAAGAAATTTCAAACCCCTAACCATGGCTTAAATGCCTTATGTATCTAACCTCTACCATTCATTCTGTTCAACCCACACTGGCTGAATTGCTCCTCTTTAAACACAGGCTTTGCATTAACAAAATGATATTTGTTTTTCTACAATGATTTTGTGTGTAGTCTTATGTGATAATGAGTTCTTCTGAATGATAGTCCCTTTGAATAGTATCAACTATGGAATGAGCAGTGAGTGAAAACATGATAAATCCTCTTATTAGATGATGAAAATATGAATAGGAATATTCTATACATCAATGAAATCATCAAATAGCACAAAAGTTATAAAATCAAATTCAGAGCACAATTTTTTATAGTCATTGGTATACAACTGGATTATAGATTTTTTTTTTCAGAATCAAGGTTTAACTTATTACTGATCAATTGGCTAACATACTCCAATTTAAAGAAAATGTTTTAAATTTTTAGAAAGCCCATCCAAATCTAACCATCGTACTATTAAATGTTTTGTTTAAATGTTGAACAGGTAAGAAGAATATTTATCTTAATCTCACATGAGAAAAAAATTAATTTTTTATTTAATGTGTTGGGGTAAAGTTGGTTAATAAAATTATACTGGTTTCAAGGGTACATTATCTGTGTACGTTATCAGTATATTGCATTATGCTTTTACCACCCAAAGTCAAATCTCCTTCTGTCACCATGTACTTGACCCCATTATCACAACTACCCCCCAGCCCCTTCCCTTTGGTAACTACCAGACTGTTGTCTATGTCTATGACTTTGTGTTTGTTTGTTTGCCTATCTTGTTTGTTCATTTGTTGCTTGCAGTTTTATATACATATGAATGAAATCATATGGTTCTTAACTTTTTCTATCTGACTTTTTTTGCTTACATTGATATTCTCAAGATCCATCCATGTTGTCACAAATGGCAGTATTTCATCTATTCTTATGGCTGAGTAGTATTCCATAATATACATGTACCACATTTTCTTTATCCAATCATCTATCAAAAAACACTTAGGTTGTTTCCATGTCTTGGCCACCATGAATAATGCTGCAGTAAACACAGGGGTACATGTATCTTTGTGGATGTTTTCAGATTTTCAGGAAGATACCTAGGAGATGGGTTGCTATGTCATAAGGTAACTCCAGTCTTAATTTTTTGAGAGACCTCTATATTGTTTTCTTTAGTGACTCTACCAGTTCACTTTTCTACCAGCAGAGAATGGGGTTTCCTTTTTCTCCACAACCTCTCCAACACTTTTATTGCCTGTCTTATTGATGATAGACACTCTAACAGGTGTGAGGTGATATCTCATGACATTTTTATTTATTTATTTTTAGATAGAGGTGAAGGGAGGGAGAAAGGGAGAGAACCATCGACATGTGGTTGCCTCTCACATGCCCTCCACTGGTGATCTGGTCTGAAACTCAGGCATGTGTCCTGACTGAGAATCAAACCAGTGACCTTTGATTCGCAGGCCAGCACTGAATCCACTGAGCCATACCAGCCAGGGCTCATTGCAGTTTCAATCTGCATTTCCCTAATAACTAGTGAAGCTGAACATCTTTTCATATGTCTGTTATCTGTTCAGTCCTCTGTCCATTTTTAATTGGATTATTTGTTTGTTTGGTGTTGAGTTGTATGAGTGTTTATATATTTTAGATATTAACCCTTTGTCAGAGTATTGTTTACAAATTTCATTGGTTGCCTTTTTGTTTTGTTGATGATTCCTTTTGCTGTGCAGATTTTTAGTTTGATATAGTCTCTTTCATTTATTTTTGCTTTTAATTCCCTTGTCTTTGAGGTCAAATTTATAAAAATCCTCTCAGGGACCAAAGTCCATAAGTTAGTACCTATATTTTCTATGTAATCAAATTATACTACAAAGCAACAATAATTAAAACAGCATGGTATTGGCCAAAAAAAGACACACAAACCAATGGAGAGCTCAGAAATAAACCCACATGTATATGGCAAATAATTTTTGTCAAAGGAGCCAAAAACACACAGTGGAGAAAAGAAAGTCTCTTCAATAAACAGTGCTAGGAAAATTGGAAAGCCATGCAAAAAAGAAAAAAATGAAACTAGGCTGCTAATTGTCACCATATGCAAAAATTAACTCAAAATGGATCAAAAACCTAAATACAAGACCTAAAAAATAAAGTCCACAGAAGAATATATCTTTATTACACTTTAGGTACTTGAGCAAATACTTGGAAGTACAATGGAATTTCTATGTATAAGAAAGTGATTCTCTTGAAAGTATTAAACAAAAATTGCTAAAGTCTACTTCATGTTACCTGTGAATAAAATATTTAACTTTTAATCTGTGGACTTTTTATCATAACAATAAAACCTCTTTGTGTATTCTTCTAAAATGTCACCTAATTATTACAGTTCTGTCCCCATTCTGACATCTTACAAATAGTGTAAAATGATAACTTTAGATCTCAATAAGTCAAACTTAAAAATCTTTAAGTATATACTATGTAGTATTTTTAGAGAAAACTGTAATTCTGGAGTTCATAGGGATTGGGAAGATTTAGTGATACTCGATCCACCTTAAAGTTGATGTCTTGTCCTTTCCTGGAGCTTAGGTCTCTGACAGCAAACATAATTAAAGCTGGAGACAGAGAAATTGCCACTTGTTCTAAATCAGTGGAACTTGACAACCAAGCAAATAATGCTGTTTTTTTTTTTTTAATCTCAAGTACTGACTCTACCTGCAGTCCCCTTTCTCTGTCTTTCTTAACAGCAGATATGAATACAGAACAAGTATGAATCAATAGAAAGGACTGGGGAGACAAAGGACAATTTAGGGAATTTTTTTATGTTTTACAGTTCACACACACACACACACACACACACAATCATCTATCTCACAAGCATAGAGTCTGCCACAGCTCTTAGCTGCTGGTACCCAGTTCCCTCTTCTCATCAGCCCTGTCATTCCTGTCTCACTTTCCCTCCCATGCTGAATGTCAGTTCAAATGCCAGAAGGAATGGGGTTAATAGCTCAATATCTGTTTCTTCTATCTCCTACTAAAGTTACAGGGATCTTTTATCAATTGCCTACTCTTTTTGCCTTGCTAGTAAAAGGTGACTACAAGGGAGAAGACAGATACAATGAGAAGAGATAGTTTTAATTTCTGTTATCATTATTAAATATGTTTTTTTCCACATGGCCATACGGGGTCATTTTGAACCAAATTCTCTCCTGCTGGAATGTTTCTGATTTACTGCAAGTACCTTCTATATGCCAGGGATATGCCATCTTTAAAGGAATTACAAAGACAGTGAAATCAGATTGTTACTCTTCAACTTATATAATATGTATGTTTGAAATCACTATAAAGACAGTGATTTTCCTGAGACGGGCTTCAGCAGCCTGCATGATGGCTTGGCACTCACTAAGAAGCAACACAGAAACCACCAGTGTGATTCTGCCATGGGCTCTGAAGCCCTGAAGTGGGCAATTGGCTAGTGCTGATGTTACAAAACCTGGTAGGTCCACTGGATTTGCTCACAACTATGCATTTTTTAGGAGACTTGTGCTAGTGAGCTCAATTTATTAAAATCCCTACATATAATTAATTCAAATATCATGCCACCTTGTTTCTTTTTGGATTAACCATTCCTCATAAAAACAAACTACAGAAAGCCTAAATAGTGCATTATATCACAATTAGACTTATGATAAGGACTGAAATTATACCAATTACATTTTTTTCCTTTTTATTAAATTTATTGGGATGACACTGCTTAACAAAATTATACAGGCTTCAGGTGCACAGCTCTACAACACATCATCTGTACACTGTATTGTGTGTCCACCACCAAAAGTCAACTTTTTGTCCATCACTATTTATCCCCCCATACACTCCTCTACGTCCCCCCATCTCGCTTCTCCAGCAGTCATCATACTGTTGTCCATGTCCATGTGTTTTTTCTTTTTTCTTTTTTGCTCAATCTCTCCACCCACACACCCAGCCCCCAAGCCCTCCATGGCTGTTGGACATCTATAACTGAGTCTCTATTTTGCTTGTTAGTTCATTTTGTTTGTTAGATTCCACATATGAGTGAAATAATATGGTACTTGTCTTTCTCTAACTGGCTTATTTTACTTAGGATCAATGTCACTAATCATCAGAGGAATGCAAATTAAAAACAGTGAGATATCACTCTACAGCTGTTGGGATGGCTATCATCAATAAATTAACAAACAATAAATGCTGGCAAGGATGTGGAGAAAGGGGAACCCCTGTGCTTTGTTGGTGGGAATGCAGCTTGGCAGAGCCACTGTGGAAAACAGTATGGTATGACTTCAAAAAATTAAAAATGAAACTGCTTTATGACCCAGCAATTCCACTCCTGGGAATTTATCCAAAGAAAACTGAAACACTAATTCAAAAGAACATATGCTCCCATGTTCATTGTAGCAGTATTTACAATAGCCAAGATATGGAAGCAGCTCAAGTATCTATCAGTAGATGAGGAGATAAAAAAAGCTATGGTACATTTACACAATGGAATACTACTTGGATGGAAAATAAGAAGGAAATCTAACCCTTTGTGACAGCATGGATGGACCTGAAAAGTATTACACTATGTCAATAATTTTTATTTTCACTTTTAAAGATATGTGAGGCTGCAGATATTTTTTCCTATCAGCAGATGGTGTAAGTTCAAATCTTTTCCTCTACATATCAATGCCAGAAATAATTTGTTTTACTCACTTTGATTTGTTTTATTGTGTCTGTGTCTATGGTGGATTAAAAGAGTGAAAATTGAACTTCTAGGATTTGGTCTTTCATTTCCTCATTATGTACCTTTCCATAACCCAGCCTATTTTTTCACCTGTGAAGTGGAAATAATAATCCCCATTCTACCTATCACACTGAAAATAAAATTGTAACTGCTAAATAAATGTAAGGTGTTTGCATTGAGTTAGAGTGAATGAAAATGTTTATAAAATATACATTTGTAGTGAAAGGAGCATTTTGGCAAGAAGCTGGCTGGCAACCAAAGACTCCTGCTAGTGCCAGGTGGTTTGGGAAACAGTCCAGACGGAAATCACACACCTCCTTATGATGATTAATTTCTGTGTCAGCTTGGCTGGCCACGGTGCCCTGATATTTGGTCAAACATTATTCTGCATGATTCTGTGAAGGTGTTTTTTGGGTAAAATTATCAATTGTATCAGTGGACTTGGAGTAAAGATAATGGCCCTCCACAATGTAGGTGGACTTCGTCCAGTCAGCTGAAGACCTGAACAGAATGACTGGCCTCCACGAGCAGGAAGGAATTCAGCCAACAGCAACCTTCAAACTTCTACAGAAACCTGGGCTCTTCTCCGGGTGTCCAGTGTGTTGGCCTGCAGATTTTGGACTTGCCAGACTCTATATTCATGTGAGCCAATTCCTTAAAATAAAACAAACTGTAACAGTCCCTACACCCCCATACACACACACATGCTCACACACACACATTCCTGCTGGATCTGTTTCTCTTGCGAACACTAATACACCCCCTCCAATCTACAGGGGATCATGTGACAAAACCTGGCCCATGGAATATAAGGAAAGTAAAGTGTGTCACTGCTGCAATGAGGAATTTAATTTTCTGATGTGTTCTCTCCACTTTTCTCCTCCTGTGGCAAGTTTGGAAGCCACGTGGGCAGGATGGCCATATGTAGTGCACAAAATGTGTGAAGCCTGAAGACTGGCCCAATAAATACCTGTATTGGGTTTTTTTGTGCATGAGAAACCTTTACTGTGTTAAGCAGCTGAGATTTTGGGATTGTTTGCTACAGCAGCTGGAACTTGTTACTCTTACTAATAAAGGTATATTGTGTGAAATTGAACAGAAAAGGAAAAATTCTGCATTATTTAGAGTGAAAAAGAAAAAAGCAGCCCCTGACACTTGGAAACTACCCTGAACACTTTTTCATTGAACATTAACATCAGACAAAACAGTCTCTAACCATGATACCAAGACAGAAACAAGACCACTGTATGACCATGTCTGAACACAGAAAAAAGTGTAAAGATTATCTAAACCAGAAAACAATCAAACACCTCCCTGTCTTGAATAAAATGAGTAACTGTTGCTAAATAGTTTTAGTTTCACTCTAGTCTTCTCTCCTTCTAGATAAAATTTATTAAGATACCCAATCACAGAATAATACTTGTTTCTTGAGCACATCAAATCCAGAACAGAGCATGAGAACAAAAATTTAGGGTTTCTTAAATCTTCCCCCAAATCACATAACCAACATGAAAATCCCATTTAAAAACCTTTCTGGCATTCTCACCAAGATGCCCCTAGGTTTCCTGTGGCCAGGTCTGTGGTCTTTCACAACCCCTCATTACAATGGGTGCAAATCTGAATCGTTCAACAACAGGCATGTTCTGAAGGTTTTTAGCCAAAGGAAATCAATATGGGCAATAATTTACATTCAGAAAATACAGAAATTGGACAAAATGATGTCTAAGATTATTTATTTGAGCCTGTCAGTCATGCTGATTTTCAGAACACGCAGATGAAATAAGCTTTGCTCTAAACCACAGAGTAAAATTCTATAATCATCACAATTATTATGTCTGGATTAAATTCTTACATTAAAAAAAAACATTTCTCTGAATTTTAGCTTGAAACACATCCTGTTACTTATTATTTTTATTTTTATAATCCTTAAATCTGTTGACTTTAGAGAGAAAGAAAGAGGGGAGGGAGACACACACACACACACATCTACGTGAGAGAGAAACAGTGATCAGTTGGCTACCATGTGCACCCCAACCAGGGATCAAACAGCAACCTAGGTAAATGCCCTGCCTGGGAATTGAACCCACAAACTTTTGTTGTTTGGAATGACTCTCCAAAATGTTGAGCCACCTGGCCAGACCGAAAATCTTGATTATTTATTAAAAGTTTGTTACCATAATCAATCTTCATTTATTAAAATGTCTGTAATGGAACATATAGGGAATTAAGATATATTTTGATAAACTAATTTTAAATACATTTTTAAGAAGACTGAAAGAATATTAATATCCAGAAAACTCTAAATTGTCAAACTTGAAATTAGAAGTATGAGAGAAGTTAAAAAGATTTGAAGGATAATGAATTTGAGCTTCAGCTAAGTATATATTAATATTACCTCAAAACATCATTCCTGACTTTTTTGAGGTTTTGTATGTCAATTTATTTTGCACCTCTCTCTCTCTCTCTCTCTCTCTCTCTCTCTCTCTATATATATATATATATATATATATATATATATAAACTATTGAATAACAGGGGTGAGGGATGGCAACCTCCACCCCATAGACAAAAATCCACATATAACTTTTGACTCCTCAAAAACTTAAGTTAATGGCCCACAGAAGCTTTGCCAACAACATAGTCATTTAACACATATTTTGTATGTGATACGTATTATATACTATACTCTTACAATAAAGTAAACTTAGAGAAAAGAAAATATTATTTTAAAATCATAAGGAAAATATATTTGCAGTATTTATTTTAGAAATTCATATATAAGTAGACCCACACAATTCAAACCAATATGTTTCAGGGTCAGCTACACACACATGCATACATGCATTCACATACACACACAGATATGCACACACAGTGTTTCAAGATGAAAAGGATTCTGAAGATAATTGGTGGTAATGGCAGCATGTTATGAGTGTATTTAATACCACTGAACTGCACACTTAAAAATGGCTAAGGTAGTAAATTATATGTTTGTGTATTCTACCACAATAAAAAACAAATTATAAAATTGTTTGATGAAAAACATAATTTTCGGTAAAGGAGAAGAGATTCACATATTAAATGAAATATATTGAATACATTTCTTGTAATTTCACAATTAACTTGGTAATATCTGTATAAATTTGAGGACTGTTGTCTTTTCAAAAAGAAGTCTTTCCAGCTTTTTCTTCTGCGAAGCCTGGGAGCATGACTACTTAACTGAATGAGACTCTCTAGCATCAAATTGTGGTATCTACATACCATTTCCACAGAAAGGAGCCAGAGCTCCTTGAAAGAATAGCTAAGTCCAGATTTGAGACATGAAATATTTAAGATGGATTTGCAACATATTATTGTTCTAGAAAGCAAAGAACATATCAATAAGTAATAGAGCCTTATCAAAAGGATTCAGAATTCAGCCAACAAAGAAAAAGCTCCCATTGTCCAAATATCCAAATATAGAACAATTTGAGTATCAAAAAAACATTCTAAGTGTAATGACTATAATTCACTGAAGCATATTTAACATATTTTTAAAGTATGACAATGTATATATGTTTCTATTTACATAAAGTTCAAAACTATTCTATGGTGTTTGGAGAGATGGTTGATAGATACATAACAAATAAGTATAATGTGTGGCCTTTGTTTTCAGCTTAATTTTGATAAAACAGCAAAAAATACATTTTTAGACTAAAAAAAATTAAAATACATGGGCTATATGGTGAATTATTAGTTTTGTCAGATATAATAATGCTATGGTTTTACGTACATAGATGACTATTTTTAAAGAATTCACATTGATGTATATCATGATAAAATGACATAATTCTGGCATTTATGTTAAAATGTTTTTGTTTTTGAAAACATGTATTTTAAAATTTTTTCAGCAAAATAAAAAAAATACAGATGAAGCTGAAATGGCAAAATATTGGTCATTCTGAATCTTAATAGCATATATGGCAGTCCATCATAATATTTTCTCTACTTTAGTGTATCTTTGAAATGTTCCTAATAGAAAAACTTTTTTAAAAACTAAATATAGCATGAGACACTCAAACAAATTTAGCCAAAGGAACAAAAGAGGCAAAGAAGGGGAAGGGGAAGCAAAATGGAAGGGAAAGAAAAAGAGAAAGGAATGAAGGGAGAGAGGGAGGCACAGAGAACAAAATTCCTGCAGGGAGATTGAGGTTCTGGTGCAATAGGTCACAAGTTAGGCAGAAGTGTTTGCATTTTTGATAAACATTCACAGGTGGCTTCTGATGCATGTGGTCCTTGAAGACCTTATTTTAAGAAATACTAACCTAGATTTGAGCTGACTGAATTGTCAATGGGGTGACAGAAAGAGGGCAGACTTCAGAGATAAGAGGCTTCAGCTCAAACCTATGCTCAATTACAGGCTTTAAACATTGGTCAAGGTATGTCACCTTTACCCTTAAAATGGACATAATAATATATACCACATCAGGTTCCTGTAAGAATTAAAGGAGATAAATACATAAAGAACCTTCTAGAATCTGAGTTATCCAAAAAAAGAGAGAGAGAGAATTAATTCAATTCTTTAGAATCTATTAATGGGTATAAGCACACTTAATGCATCCATAGGCCCATGTGTTTGTAAACTGAGGGATCAGAGTGGCCAATAACAGAGGAATTCTTTGTTCAGAGATATACATACACAAAACAAATTATGGAAACAAGACACCTCTATATTGCCCCACCACCACCAAAAAAATTAGAGCTTTTGTTGTTGTTTATATTTGGGTTACATTTTTTTCAGTTAAATTTAGAATTCCACATTACCAAATAAACAATAATATAAGACTTTCCTTTGTAAACCTTATGTTCAATAGATTCGTATGAAACATAAGTTACACCTAACCCAACATAATGATTTTGTGTCTTTATATCATTTGCTTAATGTATGTGTGGTGGCCCCCAGTTTAATTCACAAGATCAAATACTAACCTGATGTCCCTTTCCAAACAGAGGACTCAGAATGGAATCCTAGGAGCCATTAGTAAGGGCAAAATGGCCCAAATTCTGTAGAGTATGGAGATAAGGATGATCCAAAAGCAATGTCTAGGGGATAAAACAAAACCAAAATAGCCCACAAAATTGGGTCATCCATCTCAAGAGGTTAGGCAAAGCAGCAGAATCTAAGTGAGAAGGCACAAAAGGCAAGGCCAGGAACACAAAGCAGAATAAAGGGTTTGAAATGAAAAGAGAGCAGCAGTGCACGGAGTTGTGTGCGCTCACAAAGGCTGTGATTCTGGTTATGACTGGGGAAGAATCTTTCAAGGATGTGGCCAAACTGGCTCAGAAAAGTCAAGAAATAGAAAGTGTATTCTTAGTCCAACAGGAAAGTAAATACTCAAATTGACTAGTTCTTTATCCAATGTCAGAATTTAGTCTATATTTGAATACTCAGTTTAACTGTTCTGTTGTGTTTATCTAATGAGTTCCTAACTATTTCCCCTGCACAGTTTTAGTGACTGAGGCTACATATACTACTTAAAGTAGTATAGGACTACATAAAGAGCAAGGATAACCCCTTCCCAAAAGAAAATGCAGTCTCATCCGGGAGATGACCAATCAATAAAACCAATAATTATGGTGCCTATATGAGGAAAATATGAGATTATTACTCCAAAAAGGTCAGGTGTGAGACATGTTATACTACTTTACTTCCTCTAAATTACATAAACCTATTCTTAGCCCACATCTTCCTATGTGTCAGGAAATAAAAGTATCAATGATATTGGGAGGAACTATCCTTTCTCAGAGTCACACAACACAATCCAAAACATTCAAGAAAGGGTTCTCGAGTCTTCCACCCACACTGGGCACCAATGTGCACTGAACAATCCTGAAGAGACCTTAATTCATGTGACATCACTGGTTCTGGGTGACACTTGGGCAAGAAGACTCTATGGCTTCCTTAGTGTGGCCCAGCCTCTGCCTCAGGAAGCTACAGAGGAAAAAGACTAGTCCTCACTGTTAATGGAACCTGGAATATTTCTTCTGAGTCTTGGATAAAACTCTGAAAGCTCCTCTCCTCTCCAGCTTCACCCACTTCCTGCTCTCCGGATATCTGAACACAGCCCTCCAAACCGTCCTCTTGCAGAGTCTCTGTGCTTTCAAAAACCCGAGTGAAGCTATCTTCTGGGAACCTGACAGATTCCCTACCAAACTGGAAACACTAATGTTCTTAGCAGAACTCTAAGTCAAGGAATTTAAAGGTCTGACTATGCCCCTCGTTATAGAGAAGGAAAAATATGTACAAAAACAAGTATCAAGCCCAAATCAATACCTTGATGCATCTAATTTAACTAAAGAACACAGCACTAAATGTTTTCTGAGATGGCGGCATCGTAAGTGGCCAGAACACTCTGTGTGTAATACAACAACCTGATGCCAACCTTGCTTGTCTAGATTTGTGTTGTCAGATTTGAATAAGCCCTATCATATGTCAGCACTGTGACCTAAAACAAACCACTCTTTCTTTCTTACTCTTGGGCTTCTCTACAATAAAGTGGAAGTAATCACACTTGTTTTCACAAAATCATGGAATAGTTTGAGGATACAATCACAGAAGGTAGGTGAAGATAGTTTGTCAAGTGGAAAGCATTTAAACAAATGTAGGAGTTTGGCTACTGCAGAAATAAAATTAAGTAAGAAAGTGTGTGCTAGAGTTGCCACAGAAAACTTCATGGAGTAAACAGAGCTGAGCTCAAATATTTTCTGAATAACAGAATTTAGACCGAAAGAGCATATTTTGGGAATAAATGCAAAGGCAGCAGTAACTAGAGCAAACGTGAAGGGAAGGCCAGTCACCAACCTATAATGGGGCACCACACCTAGCACCACTGACTGGTCACAGGGAAATGACTTCCTCTAGGAATAGGTTGAGAACTAAGGCATGGAGGTGTTCTTTGCACAGACAGGAGCATTTCAGCAGAGCGATGCACTGTGAGCCATCAACTCCAGGGAATGGGGGATTTGGGCCACTCAGTGTAGCAGCCACCATGGGCACACTTCTAGTGAAAGGCATCATGGGGCCAACTCTGAACCCTAGAAAAGATTATGTTCTCTGTTGCATGTGTGTACATGTTTTAAATCATTGATTTAAAATCAATAACCATGAACGCTTCTTTTCTCCACTAAAAAAAAAAAGAATGAAAAAAAGTTTCAAATATCCAAAACAATATATAAGCACTCCTTTAATTTCTGTTACAAGGTACTCTTTATCAATAATAAAAAGCAATAAAAATAATGACACAAAAATAGAAGAAACACATTGATGGTACTAGTATAAGAGTAAATGAAGAGGGAAATGTGTGGATTTGTGATCTCTTTCTTTCTCTCAGAATTTTCACAAATCTAGACAAGCAAGGTTGGCATCAGTTTGTTGTTTGAATGCCACAGAAAAGTAGGAGGCATGGAAGATTTTTGCTGTTGTTTTTACAGCCTGTTCTCTCACTTACTGTTTATTTGTTTTGCATGGAAGCATCAACAGCTTATGCATCAACTAAAGACTACTGTTTGTTCAATTTTAATAAAAATAAATGTCATCCAGAAGTCTGACTCTCTTTGCCAGGACAGATAAAGCCCAGAAATCAGCTTTCATCAACAAAATGCTATTCAAATCTTGTTCATGTTGGCTCATTCGTTGGGCATCTGTCTTGATGTGTCTCTTATATTTCCACTGTTATAAACCTAAAGTGATGACCGGTGATCATGCAAGTGAGGGGGAATGTGTGAGGGTATACGTCATTGGGGAAAGTTCCTACTAAAATTTAAGAAAAGAAACTATTGTCAGAGACACAGTTCCAACATTTGTGAATATATCTGTAGTACATAGGATAAGAACAGATTCGTTAGGGCATATCTGTATTTACTTTCTGCGGGGCTGCCTTATGCAAGATGGTTCAATAAGTGAAAAAGTAAGCCAATAAGGTAGGCTTAAAAAGAAAGTTCTGAATTGTGGGATAGAACATTGGAACATCCTCATTGATCTGCTAAAATATTCCCCAGAGATTTCCCTACCATTGTTTTCTACTACATAAAATATTTGTGGTCTTATTTTAGTCTCTGACATACATCAAATTTACTATACATCAAATTTTGCACTACTGTATTATATGAGCCTTGATTCATATATGTTCCCACATTTGCTACCTATTAGTTCATTTTAAAAATGATTTTTCCTGAATCTGGGGCAAAAGAAATAAGTTCAAGTAAATAAATAAAGGAAGGAAGCAAAACAGTGTGTTGACATTTTTCATTCTGAAGATATTTTTCCTTAGCAATTTGACAGCCTACACCTATAGGCACATATGCACAAATCCACGTGAATACACTTAGATATACATAGATGCCACCTGCGTCTGCTCCCTTCAGATTAATAGCAAACTTGCTTCTTGAAGTAAGGAAATCAGCAAGTGATTTCAATTCTATTGAGATTCTTAACAGGAAGTCAAGGAGAGCAGGCATCAGTAAATAATTTTAGAACATTAGTACTTAAAATCAAGAAACTGCCCTGGAAAGTCATCATAGATTGTCCTTTTTTTTTTAATAGATTATCTTTTAGAGGTCACCCTTTTATAGACGAGGAAATGAGACCACATACAATTGATTTGTTTTGCTTTGAGTGCTTCTGCATCAGGATAAGAACCCAGGTTTCCTGACTCCCTATCACACTTCCACCATCCACCCATGGATCAGGCAAGCAGTGGTCGCAACCCACTGACTCCGCTCCAGGGTAGAAGCTGTTTATCCTTCCAGCCCCTCCCAATGGGAAAAGCCTGGCCGAGTCCCTAAGTTAAGTGGGCAAATGCTTAGGTGGTTATAGAACACTTGTTCTAGAAAATGATATATTTTACCTGGATATGGAACACAGCATAATCATACAAAGTAAGACACTCCCTACCTCCAATAACAATGCTGCTGCCACAACATATATGACACATATTTAGCTACTTTTAGGTACCTGATATATTAAGATTATCTAATTATAAGGAGGCCAACTATAAAATTAATTACACAGTGCTTTGTAATTTATATTCCATATGTTATCTTATGAAACCACATCATGTCAGATTTTAACTCCTACTCATCCTTTAGTTATTAGTTTAGAAACTGCTTCATCTAGGAAGCCTTCCCTAATCTCTACAGATGGAATTAGGTGACCCTATTATGTGTTTCTCTAGTTCTTAGCTTCCTGTCTCCCTCTGAGTTGTGTTTCTGTCTCACTCACCAGTATATGCTTAAAATCTAGTAGAGTGCCTGACACATATTAAATACTAAGTATCTGTGAATGAATGAATGAATGAATGAATGAACGAAGGAAATATTCTGACAACTTGGCAGTGAGGGAGAAAAAGGAGTCTGGAATGTGGGAAGTGTGCTACAGAAGACAGCCGCTTAGGCTGAGGGTCAGGTCCTCTAAGTGGCTTTCCTTCCTCCATTTCTGCACCAACAAATTTTCTGAAACCACCATACATTATTGTAATGGCTTCTCCGGCTGCAGCTCTAACAGGGAGATGAGAACAGAACCGGAATGTTGATGTCTTTTTTTTTATATCTGGGTCCATCTAAAAAATGTTTTTATGTCAGAAACTGCCCGAAAGCTTCCTTTCTAACTAATGGTACTGCTGCCGTTCAACAGGAACACAGTTTGCTTTGGGTACCTTTGGTATCATATCGTGCACATCAGCTCTCCTTATCAACATTCAGAATATACTAGAAGAAAGATGGCAGAGATTACCTCCTTCCTATGACTTTGCAAGCCTCACATAAGGGCCTGAAGGTCTGAGAAGTGACAGATAGGGGATTTTATCTTCCACAAAATAATCCCACATATAGTTAAACCAACTACACTCCAGAGGCCCATACTGATTTGTAATAGGAAGTAAAAACCACATGGCCCTGGTCAGAATAGGGCTTTTTCAATCCCAGGATAGCTGATCAATAAAATAACGTTGGCATCACTTAGGCTGGAATAAAATGGCTAACAAATGTGGACTATAACTAACATCTAAATTTCTACATCAAATAAGTGATACTATGTTTCCCACTTTCTTCCCTCCTCCGCTCCATCCTTCTCCCTGTTTAAGCCCTTCTAAGAATCATTTGTCATCTTGCAAAGCCAAATGGCTAACTTTAAAAATACATGTTTATAAAAGGCTTATGGTATGCTCTGCTTCTTAGACTCCCTTGAAATAAAGCAGCTGCAATCTCTGTAGCACTCGCCCCCATTAACGCTGATGGTAAAAGCTGAAAAAGAGGCAGAGATGCTGATTTACCATTCGCTGCTGTGCTCGTATATTCTCTTTCTAGTAAAAATCAGGGAAATTACTACTTTCCAAAATCTTAGCACTTCAACATTTGTATTTCAAACCTCCACTACTGTATGATTTCAATGTTCTCATGCTATTCTTCCTTCCCAAGGAGCTGCCAGCATAAATGTGCCACACTTGAGCTCCACGGTATACTGAGCTAGAAGAGAGTATGTCTTACATCTACAGTGTAAAATTTGGTGTTTAGGGAGCAATGAAGCGAGCCACAACTCAGACTTGGAGACAAATGCTGTTTGAGACTCCAGTTCCATTTATGGATACAATATAATTTGAAAAGCTTAGGTGTCTTTCCTGTAAGAATTTTTACTCCCAAGATTTAGGTAAAAATAGTGGTGCTACAATGTTTCATATGAATAATACCTTATTTTTAATTTTTCCTTTACTAAAGTTGTATCATATTTATCACATATTAACTGAAGTCAAACAGCACTAAAAATCTACAGCAATAAGGTATAGCAACTGCTGAAATCATTGACATATACGAGGTCTGTGTGGAAAAACTCCAGCCATAGTAATGTGACAAGAATGGTTTGTGCAACATCGATGCAACCTGACAGCCAAGGAGAGTGGGCTGGAATGTGCCTGGGCGAACAATGATGACATCGCTGTACTAGTCAGTAGGGTGGTAGATGCCACTGAGTGAGCACATGTACTGTGTGGCCGTCACATTCAAAATGAATCGTTAAGCTTGAACATTCCTCCATGGAAACTATTTGGATGATTCAGAAGGCTGCAGTTATGGGCAACTGGTGATTGGCAGGTTCATCACAACAACATGCCTGTTCATACACCATATCTCGTGCACAGTTTTTGGCAAAACATCAAATCACCCAGGTGACTCAGCTCCCCTACAGTCCAGATTTGGTGCCCTGTGACTTGTGGCTTTTCCCAAAACTAAAACCACCTTTGAAAGGGAAGAGATTTTAGACCATCAAAGAGATTCAGTAAAACATGACAGGGCAGCTGATGGGGATTGGGAGTACTGTGTAAGGTCCCAAAGTGCCTACTTTGAAGGGGACTACAGCTTCATTGTCCTATGTACAATGTCTCTTATATCTTGTATCTTTTATGTTCTTCAATAATGTCTCTATTTTTCATATTACATTGCTGGATACCTTCTAGACAGACATCATATATCTGGATAAGACGAAAGACTCCAAGAATATATGGTATTAATTCTTTATGTGGTGCTTTCACTTAACTCAAAATTATATAGTAAAAACTGCCCTGACTTGTGTAGCACAGTGGATTGAGCACGAACTGCAAACCAAAGGGTCACTGGTTCGATTCGCAATCAGGGCACATGCGTGGGTTGCAGGCCAGGTCCCCAGTAGGGGGCATGTGAGAGGCAACCACACATTGATATTGCTCTGTCTCTCTTTCTCCCTCCCTTCCCTTCTCTAAAAATAAATAAATAAAATCTTTAAAAAATATATTTTAAAAAATTATATAGTAAAAACCCTAGGAGTTTTGAATGATGTTTTCACCTAACCATATTACCAATTATGATATTGTATCCCCTCCAGAAAACCAAAAAGTCATTCAATGGAATGCAACCAGGCTATCCTATTCCCCCACCCTCCCACACACAGAGATTTCATTATATATATGTACTTCTGCCTTAAATAAACCAAAAAAGCAGTGGTTTAGACTAGGACTAAGCTATTCTAGTAACGCTTTATAGTTAACTCTCTCTGAAATACTCTGGGAAGGGAGTTGGGAAGAAAAACTATAGAGTTATGAAAGTAGATTCAGAAGGCAGGAGTGTGAGCTCTTTGAGGGGAGGGGAGAGAGTCTTGAGTGATGTCAGGCATAGCAGGTAACCTGGATGGACAGATGGATGGATAGATGAATGGATGGACAATGTACAAGAAACTCAGAAAAATGAAGGAAGTCTTCTTAGTTTCCACACAAATAACAAATACTTATGGAATATCCACCTGTGGTGCAGGTACAGAGCTAGGGCTTAAGGAAATATATTAATAATAATGTTTAAAATTTATTAAGCACTTACTAAGTGCCAAGCACTATGCTAGGAAGTTTTATTATACACATACTTTGTTTAATATTCACAAAAACTATGTTGTAATTATTATTGTGATCCTTATTTAACACATAACAAATTACAAAGAACTTTTTTATTTTCCTGCCTAAGATCATCTAGTTCAGAAACAAGGGTTCGGGTATTAACATCTGGGCATCCTTGTTCTGTTCTCCTGCATCTCATTTTGACATATTGTCCCATTTAGATAGATCATTTTATAATCTATTGAAGGGGAGGATTCTCAATAACTACACTAATAAAATGTAAGTTAAACACCATGAGACACTATAAAAAAGTCATATGTTTTCTCAAAGAAGTACATATTGCACCCAGCTGGTGCTATAACAGTCTGTAGCCCAAAGACCAGTGACCACACTCAGCAATACATTCCAGATCCTACAACAAATTGCTTTGAAACACTTACTCTGCTAATTTCTATCACTATGTCAACTATTTCTCCATTTGGATTTCAGAGTTAATCCCTCCATTCTTTGTTTCTGAAGTACTTTGTACATAGGTTTTTATTATCCTCATCTAATTAGAGACCTGCTCCCCTGAGCAGACAAACCTCCCTGCAGGTACGGACTCTCTCCCAACTCTCACCCTGACTTCTCTGCCTAGAACCGCTGTGGAGCAAATGGCCAGTAAATGTTTGTTCAATGAACTGCAATGTACCTGAGTGGCCACACAGACGTAAAACAGTAGTTCGGCTTCAATTTAAGTGCAGTAATTGTAACTTGACTTTAGATTAAATGAGTTCTTAAGGCTCAAGATGATAGGCATTCAGGCATTATTTTCTTACAGTTTCAACTTCACTATTATTGTGCTATACTAAGTGACGAGAATGCTAAAGAAGTTAAAACCACTAATATTTCTCTAACATTATGCATATATCTACAAAGAGCCAGACGAAAAATGGCAAATGCATATACATGTGCCACCACACTTCTTTTATGCTGGAGAGACACCGTTAATAATGAAGACATTCATTTCTTCTGACCTTGGACTCATTCTTACCGTCCTTTTCCACATGACTTTCTAACAGTCACTGCCAACTGATGGGTGCTTCATTATCACTTAAAACTTGTCATGCTTGACCCAGATTGAGTCACGTAATTTTCCTATCCGTAACGTTTTACCATTTAGTAGTCTTCTTCCAGTGAGGAGAGAAAGTATATGGGCATCTCAGGGGAATCTTAGAGGACCAGGGATCCAGATGTATTTGAGCCAGCTGGGTCCCAAGGGCCAGCCCACAGGCCATTACTAATCTGCAACCAGTTTCTCAGCAATTCATGGGGAAAAAAGAAAACCAGAAGAAGAAATGCTCCATACACTGATCTGAATGGCTGCATTAGAATCACTTGGGGAGCTTTGTAATAAATAGATCCCAATCTCAAATCAACATCTCTAGGGATTATGTCTAGAAACTATATGAACATATGTGTATTGTGATGTATAGTTAGATTTAGATACTGCTGAGTGTTTGTGTCTAGAGGTATATTTTAAAATGTATATTTTGAAATGGAATACTTTTCTTCTAAAACTATGTCACTTTTATCATTCTTAATTCTTAAGTTTTATATCTTTAATTTATGAAATCATGGAAATAGTAAATAGTAGTATTGAGAGTATGGATTACTGTTTCTAGTGTAATAGTAGGCCAAATAGGGTTGGAGCTCCTACAAAAAGCTCCTTTTTTAAAAAAACTTTTCTACTCTTTTAAGCCCAAGATTCTGAAAAACATAGGGCTAGTGATACCCACCCCTCAAATGAGACAAGTCTGCACATTCAGGGTGAGAGGGCAGGTGGCTTGTCAGAAATCTGTTCTCAGTCGAAACTGAAGAACCTCCTGGGAGGTGATTCAGCCCAAGAGGAAAAAATTGTCAAAAGAGGACAACTGGGCTGAGCAGCAAATGCTCTTCCAGGAAACAGCAGAGGATGATTCTGGTGTTTGTCATACACCTGGCCCTGGCCCGGCCCCATGCATGGTAAGTCTAGGTGCCATGCAGTGGGGTTGTAAGAGGAAAGGAGAAAAGAAAGGGGCAGGTTATCAGGTAAGAAATGAGAAGAGCCAAATTCTTCATTAATACTTCTGTAAGACACTGCAGTTTAGAAACACCCTTTGACAGTATAACCTGTAAAGAGGGCAGAGTTATTCCTCCAATTTTTCCATGTGCCACTGGGTAGGTTGGGCACCTCAGAGCCTTCAGCATATCCATGGCAGTGGGAGTCTGGTGGGAGGCCAAAATGGAGCTGCTGCGGGCAGGGAGAAACCCCAGAACTTGGCCAAATAGAGCAGCAGAGCCCAGGGAGGGGATCCGCAGTGTCTGGCAGACAGCACTTCTGAGCAGGGTCAGCATGTCCCACAGCAGCCATGACCTGTGGCAGGTACTGTGCAGCCAGCAGCCATGTACTGCTGTGCAGCTCTCTGTGACCTTTATGAGAGGCTTCCCAGAAACACTCACGATAAAGAGGGAGTCCTTTATACGGGACCCAGGATGCTGGTCCACTCTGGCAAGAGCCCAAGAACTTTTGGTACATAATCTGACTGTTACTCCATTCCAAATATCTGCATAGTGTAGCCCATAGAGCAATCAGTCTCTATAAAATGAGCATGTGAGCCACATTAGCAAATTCTACGGCACCCCTCCCTCACAATACTCCAGGTTCTGAGTTTCTCTTCTGGTTACATACACACAGGGTCAAAGCAGTCCAGAGAAAGGAAAGAATGACCCCAGTAGAGATGGCATCAAAACTAATTCAAACTATAACCCAAACAGCCCCAGGGAAAATATTATCCACAATGTTAAATTTTATACTAAACATACATAGGCTTCCTATTCCTTGGTAATCCTCCATACAGCATATGTGTACTATCCCAGTTATTCTACCAGAAAGACACCTCACTCCCCCTTAAAGCAAGGGTCTGCTCTAACCTCCTCCCCTAGCTGTAGCAATTGGTGCAAGAATGAAATTAGCATTCTTTCCTAGCTGTTTTTCAAACAGGAGTTAAGTAAGATAATGCTGTTTTTTATTTTGTTTTGTTTTATTTTAATTGGCATCCATGCCACCAGAAAAAAAGCTCACATGCAGTAGGAACAAATGAGGTTCAGACAGAAAGAAGCAGAGAGGAGAAATAGAGAGAGAAGTACAAAATGGTGTTTAAGGCCCTAGTTTCCATCTCTAAGGTCTTTAGAACCACTGTGGTTCTTATAGAAACACATTTAACTGCATGAATTACTCTCAGTGCCTCAATAAATTCCCAAATTAGACTTGGACTTCTGACACTTGAAACCAAAAGAATCCATGAAGGAACTATCAGTTAGGATGTTTTCAGCAGAAAGTACAAAAAATTTACTAATGGCCTCTTAAGTTTAAGAATATTTATTGTTAACAAGTGTAGAGGTAGTCCCATTATTTTCAAATGCCATCAAGAACCAAGCTCCTTTTTCTCCTTCTACTCTGTCACTCAGAATATAGGATTTTGCCTCAGGCTTATAGCCTCATGGTCACAAGATGGCTGCCATACCATTGAGCATCATAACTTCAGATCACAGCATCCAAAGTAGAAAAAAAGACAAGGGTACAAATAAGCTCTGTTACTTAACAGGAAGGAAAATATTTCCCAGAAAGTCCCCATCAAATACCCTGTTACATCTCATTGGCTAGAACTGCAAGAACCATTATTGACATGCCTCACAATTTATCCAAGTCACTGGGTACTTTGCTAACAGTATTCTTGTAACCAGGAAGAAAGGGAAATTGACGTTGGAGTCTCCAACATTGTCTATTCCAACTCTACAGGGATTTGAGTTTCAAGAAATATAACTGTGGCCTTATTTTAACCTAGATTTTCTTGAATGATAGTGGCGATGATGGTGCTGGGGATAATAATGGTGATGATGATGCACTTCTACCTCTAGATCTGGCTCCATTCTAAGTATTTACTGAATCCTTAAAACAAATCACTACAACCTCACGACATCCAATGAAATAGATGCTATTATCACTACATCATATTGGACATGAGAAAAGAGGCATCTAGGAACTAAGAAGCTCATACAAATCCACTTGCCTAGAAAATATGGTGTTGAGATTTGAACTCAGAAGATTGGGCCCTGGGGATGAAGATTTGTTATACTACATTATACCAGAATGTTCTTTCTCCCAAATCAAATGAGATAACAGTAAGAAGAAAATATGAAGTTTTATGCACAGGAAAAGTATTGTTGTTAAATTATTATTTCTCCCCAAGCTGACCTTGAAATTATAGATCCTGTATTTCCAAAATTAATACATTAATTCAAAAATGTAGATCATTCCCATTAACCTCATTTCTGGTCCTTTCCATGCATACAAATGACAGGGTATAGATTAGAAAATCCTTTGTATGGGGAAGTACAGAACAATTCAATTAATAATTTCAATTTCATTTGGCATTAAAGGTGTTTTAAAAATAGACATCTTCATCTCAATGAAAAGAACACCATTAAATGAAAAGTATTTCCCCTGAAGAATGAGAACTCAATGGCACTAAATTAGTCAATGGATTTAAAATTACAAAGACTTAAAGCCCAGGGAATCTTTTACAGGGTCTTTCCTCAATGAATTTGGATAGTAGACCTTGAGAGAAAGATAAAATTTATCCTAAAGAAGTGTCAGAAGCCGAAAGTTAAAAAAAGTATCCTTACATCTGTAAAAAGACAGATGACATTAAACAGTGTAATAACATTTCCCAAGCAAAGTACATTAGAAATAGAGGGGAACAAAGTAAATTTAGAGTAAGCCAATCTAAAAGTTAAGTAAACAGAAATTATTAAATTTTAGGGATCTCACTTTCTGTTCTTATTCTTAATAAATTCAATTGTTAGTCATAGAGGCAAACTTTTTAAAAATGAGTATAATTCTTGCCTCAACAGTTTCCCTTTAATTAACTCCCTGGTCTAATGTCAGCCAATTGTTTCCAAATGGTGATTAACTTCTGCTGCACTGTGTGAACAGTGCCCAGGCCGTGTCTCTGCAGCAGCTGCCGCTTCACACCTGACGAGGCAGAGGAGACGGCTGCCTGCTGCACTGGTGTAGTAACTGGGGGACATAAAAATGAAAATGCCCTTGAAATCTTCAACACACAATGTTAATAACTTCTACTCAGCCAATTACATGATTTCCCCCTCTATCTCTAATAGAAAATGAGAAAAGAACAAGATTATCAATATAATCCTATACATTAAATAAAATAAATTAGAAACCTAATGTTAAATTACCATGGTTACTCAAGCCACTCTTACTATACACAACAAATAATTCAGTTCAGTTCATTTATTAAAAAGTTAGGCAGAGAAAAGGGAAGTTTGCTTAATGTGTCCATTTATTTATTCATATTAAGCACTTTCTTTTGTCCAAGCACTGGACTAGAAGCAAGGACAGAAATGAGGTAGATTTGGGTCTTGACATCAAATTAGCCATAGAATCTACCAAAGATCAAGAAACTAGAAATCCGCCCTGGCTGGTGTAGCTCAGTGGATTGAGTGCGAGCTACGAACCAGGCATTGCAGGT
The DNA here is from genome assembly GCA_004024845.1 of Tonatia bakeri. NCBI lineage: Eukaryota > Metazoa > Chordata > Mammalia > Chiroptera > Phyllostomidae > Tonatia > Tonatia bakeri. Next base: position 36,376 of record PVIA01003824.1, read on the forward strand.
TCGATTCCCAGTCAGGGCACATGCCTAGGTTGCAGGCCATGTCCCCCAGCAACCGCACATTGATGTTTCTCTCTCTCTCTCTCTCCCTCACTTCCCTCTCTAAAAATAAATAAATAAATAAAAAATAAAAAGATTAAAAAAAAAAGAAACTAGAAATCCACCTATGTCCCAAAACTGATACACAATTTTTCCCTAAATTCAAGAATTTGTGCATCCCATGAAACATGCATATGATCTTTTCTATCATAGTTTTTCTTGGTCCTAAAAAAAAACACATTTTCACACACTCACAAGGTTTCAAAAAAAATGTAAATCAATGAGGCCATCTCCCTAATATTTTCAATAGGAATCCCCCAAACAAGAGATCTTTACTGATTCTTCTAAGACCTCTGTTCTGCTCAACACAGAAAAATGCAGATACATATTTAATTAGTCCACAACTAATCACCTGTGTATCAGTATGAGAGTTCCACCTATTGCCTGATAGTTTCTAGTAGATATAGAGGTAGCCAAATGCTTGGCATCCAGTTGCTAAAGTGATTGTCATCTCAATATTTTAGTTTAAAGTAGAAAATAAATATCAAAAAATAACTCCCACCTCAAATGCCTCATTCTTTACCTGGATCATCTTTTTTTTTCCTTTTTATTTTGTGTGATGCAGAGAAAATAATGCTTATCATTTTCTGTTCCCTGCTCTTAAGAGAAAACAGGTTTATTTAGTGACATTGATAATGTTTTCAGTTACAAAGGAAGGTAACTCTACCATATTACCAACATTAATATATTTATTTATTCAATAATTATTCAGTATCTATATGGACCAGATACTATGCTACAGACTGGGGATTCAATAATGAGACAGTCCTATTCTCTTGAAACTTCTAGTCTTATGGGAGAAACAGAAACATAATCATCCTGACATACATAGAACTGGGATAAATGATACTAAACAGGAAGGACCCAGCATTACATAAACCTAAAGTAACAGGGTATGACCTTTGGGAGAAAAAGAGATAAGGTTTCCACAGGCAAATGATGTTCAAACTCAGAAAGAAAGAATAGGTAAAGAGAAAATCAGTGTCCTGGTCCCAGGTGAGAGTACAGTCATACCTTGGTGTTCGTTGGCTTCAGAACTCATTAAACCCTGCATTGTCGCATTTTGATGACAAAATATGCTTCTGCACTCAGCACTTGCTTGGGACTCATTGCACTTGCCAGAACTTGTACTAGTCATGCTGCCACCCCACAAGAGAAAATACTTCATATTTCAGTAATCATTGGTTTCAGCACTCATCATAAGTTCTGGAATGAATTTATGATGAATTCCAGGGTACCACTGTATATGCAAAACCCTGTGGCAAGAGAAAGCATGATATTAGGCAGAGGTTCTCATAGTGCAGTCAGAGACCCCTATGAAAACAGTCAAAAGTATTTTCATAATATCTTACTTGCATTCCCCATTAGGATTTTTCTCATGAATGTGCTGTGAAATTTTCCAGAGAAAGCATGACAGGTGATATTTCAACAAATCAAATGCAAGAACAGATATGAGAATCTAGATGTGTTTTATGAAGTCAGATATTAAAGAAAGTTGCAGAAATATATAGCAAAGCCACTCATTAGTTTTTTATTTGATAAGATACAGTTAATTTTTATTTAAAAATAATATGTAATACACCATTGTTATTTTTAATGAATTAAAAATATACTTTTAAAATCTTTTCATTTTCATGTATAATTATGGCAAGTATCAATCAATAAAACAAAAATAAAAGCTCATTGTCACCCTTAATAAATTTTAAGATAATAAAAGGAACAGGCCCTGAGACCAAAAAGTTTGCAAACTGCTGATATGAAGAAATCAGAAAAAGAACAGCATGAGTGAAGCAGAGAGAATGAGAGCAAAAAATCCCTCATCAAAAAACTGCTTCCTCTGTTTCTGCCCCCTCTCACCAGTATCCCACTTCTTTCCTCTCACTTGAGAGAAAACAACTCACTTCATCACAAATACATAGACATGCAGTTCCATCCATGCTGGAACTGCACACAGATATCTGTATATCTGTGTATGCATGTGTATTAAATAAGGAAGACAAACAGTGGTTCTTCAGTTCCTCGAATCAGGGGTGGCCACGTATTTTGCAGGAAAAGGAAGACTGTTAAAGGTACTAAAATATTTTTTTTTTCCTTTAACTCTCTCTCTCTCTCTTTCTCTCTCACACGCACATACCCCTCCAAACACACACATCTGGTATTTGTTACTTGCCATTTAATATCATTCTAAAACAGTGGTACATTTACACAATGAAATACTATACAGCAAAAAGAAAGAAGGAGCTCCTATCCTTCACAACAGCATGGATGGAACTGGAGAGCATTACGCTAAGTGAAGTAAGCCAGGCAGTGAAAGACAAATACTGTATGATCTCACCAATAAGTAGAGCCTAATCAACAAAACAAATAAGCAAGCAAAATATTACCAGAGACATTGAAATAAAGAACAAACTGACAATAACCAGAAGGGGCAGGGAGGAGTAAGAGGGGAAATAAGGGGAAGAGTCTGGTTAAAGAACAAGTATAAATGACCCATGGACATGGACAAGAAGGTGGGGATTGATGGTGGGAACAGGGCGGGGAGGAGTGAGAGAGGCAGGGGAGAGCAAAGGTGAAAAATTGGGACAACTATAATAGAACAACAATAGAAAATTAAAAATAAAGTTTGCTATGAAAAGAAAGATCTGAAATTATTAACATGAATTTTACTGTGTATTTTATGTTGTGCAGTGCCAGGTTTAAATGAAAATATAAGAATATATAACTCATATGCAGAGTCACCAAAATTCCCAAATGTATTTTACAGCGCATAAACACATAAATATTCTGTTTCACCAGAATAGTGAAAGTACTACCATTGTTTCTATTGCAATTCTTGATATACACACATTCTACGTGAGTAGGAAATGAAAGGGTTGCTTGCTCTCCTGAGTTTCTTAGAAACTCCATACTATCTTTTCTGTGTTTGAAGTGAGTTTTAGTTCAAATAGAAAGCATGGTATCCCCATTTAGTGTGGTAGGCTAAAAATACCCCACCCCAAAGATGTCCACCTCCTAATCACCAAGATCAGTGAATATGTTACCTTACGTGGGGTAGGGACTTTACAGATGTGATTCAGTTAAGGAGGGAGCTTATCCTGAACTAGCCACATAGACCCAATATAATCCTTGTAAGGGGAAGTCAGAAGGATCAGAGTTCGAGAAGGCAATGTGACAATAGAAGCAGAGAAAGAAATTGCAAACTGCTACACTGCTGGCTTTAAAAATAGCAGAGGATGAGGCCATGAGGCAAAGAATGAAGGCAGTCTCTAGAAGTTAGAAAAAGGCAAAGAAATAAATTCTTTCTTATAGCTTTCAGAAGAAAAAAAATGCAGTCATTAATTTGAGTCCCCTCAGATACATTTCAGACTTCTGACCTCCAGAACTGTAAGAAAATAACTGTGTGGTTTAAGCCACTAAATTGTGATACTTTGTTAGAGCAACAATAGGAAATTAGCACACTAAAGCTCAGAGGTACTCATTTGGGGTCTTTCAAGATCCCACAAGCTGTGGGTCTACCAGAAGTCTATGCTATGGGGCATCACAAAGGCAGTATATGAATGGGCTATGAGGAATGGCAGAAATGCACAGTGTATGGATCTCCCCTACTCATGGACAGGCTCTGCAGTTCCATGGAACTTCACCTACAAAACACAAGTCCAGAGATAAAATTGAGAATTTCTATTTTATTATTTTAATAGTTGTTCAAGTACAGTTTTCTGACCTTTACTCCCATCCCAGCCCGCCCACCCATTCCTCCCCACCTCCCTCCTATTTCCACCCCTCCTAGTTTTTGTCCATGTGCCCTTTATATTTGTTCTTGTAAAGGCAGAGGTAACAGAGAATTAAACCAAGCATGGGGCGCTTTGAGCATAGGGCCCTGTGCAAGTACATAGGTTGCTCGCCGGCAATGTCCGTGTTGCCTAAAATGTCTTTGGTATCCAAAAGAAAGCAAGCTGGTGGGAGCTGAGAAAACTACAGTACTGATTGCAGTACTTGCCAGTACTCAACTCTGTTGTGTTTTTAATTCAAATTTTAGATTCATTTTGGAATAAAACACACTCCTCACTGTTTACAGGGTTACTTCGGAGTTGTAAAAATTCTTTCTTCATATTTTGTCTCTGTTTTACCATGCTTTTTCTCCTCTATTCCCCCACTAAATCTTGGCTGCCACAATCAGACAGAGAGAAAGCACAACGAGACCTGTTTCTGGCATCTGTAGTGAAAACCTTGGGGCAGACAGTAACAGCTGCAGGTCTGTCAAATCAAATCTGGTTTTTATAATACAGATGCCCAAGCCCTGCTGCATTATTCTTCCAAACACACACACACACACAGTGTCCAGGTTTGAAGGCCAGAAATATGTCATTTTTAAATAAATATAATTGATTCTGATGATATGAAACTCCATCATGTCAGTGTTCAGAGAACCAAGAATTAGAAGCAAGAAAAAGGCCAAGACCAGTAGCTCTGAGAAGCATTTGCAACAGCCACCCAAATAGATGGTGAGGCCAACCGGAGTACTTACGAGTTGGCATGTTTGGGGAAGGTCAGGAGGGAGGATAAAGGTGACTGTAATAGATTAACATACTTGGCAGGACAGGGAAAATTATCTCGGAAGACTCAGAGAATGAGCAAAGCCTGAACCAAAAGAAACACTTCAGAAACCTTATGGTACTTTCAGTAGATTGCAATAAAAGGTAACTAATGACACCAAGGAAACTAAGAAAAATACGGCAATAAAATGGAAGGACAGTTAAATGAGGACACACAAAGACAAAAAAGATTTAATGGGAGATAAAGTCAAAAGATATTTCAAGGTAACCCAAATTATCATAGCCAAACAAAAATCTGTATAATACTTTTAATAGAGCATGTTGACAATGAAGAAAGAAAATGAAAATAATGTGAGGGAACATTAGATGCGGAGACAGAGAATTAGAATCAACCCAACAATTATGAGATTTTCAAGGAACAAAAATATTTGAAACAAAAATAAAAACCAAGACATAATTTAATGAGTAACATAAATCAAGAAAAATAATAAAATTAGACCATTTTTGAGAACTATTTGGGCATTTTTTCTAAAGATTTTATTTATTTATTTTTAGAGGGCAAGTGGGGGAGAGAAACATCAACGTGTGGTTGCCTCTCATGGTCCCCTCACTGGGGACCTGGCCCACAACACAGGCATGTGCCCTGACTGGGAATTGAACCAGCAACCCTTTGATTAGCAGGCTGGCACTAAATCCACTGAGCCACACCAGCCAAAGCCAAATGTTTTTTTAAGCAACCCAATCAAGGAAAACAGAGAAAACTAAACTGATTAACCACTAAGGAATCAAAACCAGGTAGGCTCTGACATCTCTAAAATTATATAACAGAAAAATAATGAAGCAACATACATAAAATTTTCAAAGAAACAGAGCTGCTTCCCAATAACTAGGCCTGACAAATGCCATTCATTTTTAAAACAACAGAAAGACTCTCAGACATACAAGAGCTCAAAAATATAACCTCTCTGTGCCCTTCTTGAAAATTTTCTAGAGATATCAAAATTAAGAGTTTAAGAATAGGAAAGGTAGGCTATAAAGACGCAAACAGTGCACTTTGAGAAGAGCTCAAAAAAGTTAAATTTAAACAACTGTTGTTCGCAGTAAAATGTTGAACATAAGTGCCAAAAATGATCATTGAAAGAAGAGATATGAAAGGTAGCATCTCTCCAGTTAGAAATGGTTGTTTCAAATTTTATTACTATTGATGAGGCCTACAGCTTTCAATTACCAGAGAAGGTAAAACTAAAAGAAACAGCCATATTTTATAAGACTAAGAAAATACAAAATAAAAAAGATGAAGGACTTAAAATGTTAGAGTGTCACACAAAAAGTTTATCGGTTTCTATTACAATGCAGAGATTCTCAAATTTCATTGAGACGATCTAAATATGTGCTGCTTCCAAGACACATACCAAAAATAAAATAGCATTAAAATGTTTTTAAAAGATAGACAAAGATTTATCAAATTGAGAACAAACTGTCTGTAACCACAAATTTAATAGGGTTACAAACTGACTGTCTTATATTAACACAATTTTACTATTCCAGTAAGTTCTTGTCCAGGAAAATAAAGTTTCAAATAACATAACTGTTTATTTCATGAACTCCTTAAACTCCATTTAATCCAAATAATAGACTTCTCAATTTGCCTCCTCCTTGACAATTAGAGTGAATAATTCCCCTTCCAGAAAATCTTAAGAACAAACTTCTCTGTTATCAAACAACTGTTTACTCATCAAAACTTTCAAAAACTCCTTCAAAACATTCCTTTGCTATGTCTAGGCACACTAAACTATGGTATCAAAAACTTTGCACAATCCTACTCAAATCTCCACATTGAAGTCCCACCTTAAACCAAACCACAAAACTACTTAAATCTCCACCCATAGGTGGTTTTCTTCCTTATTCCAGGAAATCATAAACACATCTTCACTAAACAAAGTGCTATTTGAGTGCCTTGTTTTGAATAGGCAGTCAACAAAATAACCTCACAACAGTTCATACCAATGATCAGATAAAATAAGTGATAACTAAAAACAAAGCTAGATGTTCTTTTATGTTGAAAAAAGATACAACTCACCACAAAGATACAAGACCTATAAGAGCTAAATAATATATTATCAAATATAAATACAGTTCAAAATGTTAAAAGAAGAAATTTACAGACACAAAATTGTCGTGGGAGGACATACCTTTCAACGGATCAAGTAGTCAGCAAAGGAAGGAAGAAAAATGCAAAAAAAAAAGTCAGAATGATAATAATTTCACACAAAATCAATTTGGGGGAAAAACAATAAACTCATAAGTATCATTTCTTATTGAGAATTAGATTAATTCAACTAATGATTTTAAATCCCTAAATACAGATTAAACTCTGTAGCCTACGAATACATATATTTATATATAAATATATATATATATATCATTCCACTTGTATTAGAACAATGATTTTTAAAAAACTGATAGTATAATTACTCCACAATAGAGAAATCTCAAATTCTTAATGCAAATAATATTTAAACCATAGTTGATGGTCACAGTGTCATAGAGCAAGAAATTAATACTTTCTTTTAACAAATAAAAGTGAAAATGTGAAACATTCACCTACCTAGCTTTTGGCTTACAGAGCAAATTAAAACAATTATACATGATGTTGAAAAAAATTAAGAGAACTATTTATCAAAGCTTATGGGTTGTAGCCAAAGCTATTTTCATCACAATAATAGCTTACTATTTTCCAGGAATGGTGATTAAACACATTACATGCATTATCTTATTTAATTTTAACATCTCTTTGAGGGAGGTATCATTGCTCTCTTTACTTTATACACACACAAAAACTGAGGCCTAGAAATTATAAGCTAATAAAATAAAATTGGATTTATACTCAGGAATCTATTAATATATCATACAGATTAAAGTAGAAAAACTATATATCTAATCATTGCAACAGATGCCAAAAAATTCACTTAATAAAATCCACTTTGTTTCTTATTTTAAAAATTCAGAACAACTTCATGAGCTAGAAATATTATTTTTGTTAGCATTAATAAACTATATTGTCTACATAAGCCAGGAACAACATCATACTTAAAAGTGAAACCCAACAGAAGTATTTCTCAAAGTATATTTCATAAAAGAGTTTTTTGAAAAGTAGAATTTTGCACTCACGTAAGTTTGGAAAACTTGAACGCTATAAACCCTCCTTGTACATGTCACAATACATGGGCCTATTTAAGGCCCCGGGAATTCTTGCAGTTAAAGAAAAGTAACTTTGTTTAACCTTAGGTTTCTCTAATTTACATGAACACAAAACACTTATCACATATATTACCTATTAATATTCTACTAAGCACTGTGAGAAAGGCATTCCTATTAAACTAGGAAGCTAACAAGAATGCCTATAATAATCACATTTAACAGAATTCTAGATCTGTGGCCCACAAAATGAAACAAAACAGGAACAAGTCAGGTCATACACTATGAATACTCTCATTAAATATGCACATAAAAATGACTGGAAGAAAATACACCAAAATGACAATAGTGATTATTTCTATATGATCATTTGACAGATGATTTTATTTTCTCCTTCGTATTTTCTGTATTCTCTACAATAAGTATGTATTGTTTTATACTAAAAATATCATTTTATTAAAATGTATATTTAGACTTTGTCTAAGCGTATAGAGAGTAAGTTCTCTCAAAACAATCCATGAAACTAAAAATAAATATAAACTACTGAAAAAAGTGATGTTAAGCACTTCTGAGGCTCTTAACTGAAACCTGTTCAACTGGTCTCTTATTCTTAGCTCATTCTATATATAAGAGAACACAGAATTATCAGCAAAGAGAAGTTAATTCAAATAATGGAAAAATTATCTGACACAAATAATCAAGAGTTAATCCAAGCAGAAAGATAAAGCAAAGTCATCTGAAAAAGGGCTAATATCTCAGCAAAGAACAAATCTAGATTAGTCAAATGATTTGGAATTTCACAAATAAAACAATATCTGAAAAGACAAAAACCAAAAGATATGCCAAATTTGATGCTTCATATGTTTCTATCTTCATTTCACATTTTTTATTGCCACATAGATCTCTGTTGGAACTCTAATTAAATAAATATGCATTGATTCTTTTTCTCTGTTACTGGATGGGGTTGTCAATTCTAAAATTAATCAACTACAAATTACTTATTTAGAACTAAGTGACATGCCAGAATGAAAGGCAGAGTAGAGTAGAGTAGAAGGGATGGTTTATAAATATATATATATATATATACACACACACACACACACACATATATATACGTATATATATATGATGCTTTCTTTTAATTAATTATAATTGATTTTTAGGTTAAAAAATCTTAAAACAATAAGAAAAAATATTAAAGAAATGTAAGTACTGGTAAAACTGGACATTAAAGTGGGCATTTTTCTATCTTCACTTTATCTGAAACCCAAAAGATCTAGAAAGTATAGATGGCAAGTAGTCTCACATTCTAAATCTAGTGCTAACTAAATCAACAACACGAAAATTACAAAAGATCACTGAAAATCAATTTTGCAAACCTTAGCATTTCAGCCTCCTCAAATGTATAAAAAGAATTCAAATTAAAGCAGGAAGAAAGATGATAATTTCTTTGGAAAAAGTTCAAGTTCTGAGTGGCATTATCCCTCCATCATCCCTCACAGCCAAGGCGAAATGAAGACCTTTGAGCACCTCTTGGACAACTTGATACGTGTCCTCTCAAGTTCAGGAAGACACAAAAGTTCAGTGTTTGACACATCTCTGAGAAATGTTAGGGCAAAAACCACTGCAGTAATCCAGGCATGGAGAGCTACAGAAATTAGTTACTCCTGTTTTACAGAGAGAGAGAACTCCCTGTAGCATTCTAGTAATTTCACTCCACTGCTCTGTCCCTGTATTTATTCCTCAATTGATCTTGACCCATCCTACCCTCTTGTTCATCTACTTCACCTACATACCCAAATGTAATTCAACCCTCCATCTCTTCCACTCCCAGGCTTTTGCCCAGAGGTATTTCATACGAGCAAGAAAAGTTCTCTTCTTTCGTGTTTCATGGCAATTCTTGACTTCCATTTTGCCTGCCCATCCAATAAAAATTGAGCTTGTTTCCTAGAAGTTAAAAGCTGAAGAATATCATTTATACTCATCAAATGATTCTCCCAAGGCTTCTGATACAAATGGCTTTTTCCGTTGAAGGATATAAAGGTATTTTCACCATCAAAATATGAAAATGGCTGTGATTTCACATTGACTTTAAGATCCACCTCTCCATTGGATCATAGTTTAAATAAGATACACAAAAACATGTTAAAGAAAAAAACTTAAATGAAGAGCATCTTATTTCATTTTCTTTTTTCATTTCAGTTTCCCAAATAACTTTGTCTGGAAAGTCAAAGGATAACTAATAGTCAGAAGAGTAATAATAAGATACCCCCAAATTCAAAGGTAAGTAACCACATCATGTAAAATGTACCATTTTATCCCTGTGTTCCATTTTGTCCAGTGTGATGTCAAGAAGAGATCAGGAAAAAACTGGGTCTAATAAAGTTTTACTTCAACTAGTTTACATCAAGAAATTAAAGAAGGGTTAATAAGTACTATGGTTTCATTAAAACAATAAATAAAAATTAGGGATCTATGTACTAAAAACATAGATTGAGATGACACACAAGTTTCCGAGATTTTTGGTGGTTTATTTTTTGTTCATTTCTTTGTTTTGTTTTGCTCTGTTTTGTTTTGCTCTGTTTTGTTCTGTTTAAACCATGAAGGTCTCTTGATCTGCATTTCAGTTGCCAAACCAGTAATATTACTGCAAAATAGAACAGCCAGAAACTTTTCGTAACTGGATTTTGGCATCGTACAGGTTGTCACATTAGACAATTGAACCTTCAGAAACTTCGTTTTTCCCACAAATCTATGAACCATGTCATTCTCCAGTATAAGCTCAAAAGAAATGACTGTGACCTATTCGCCATTCCTGAAACACAAACACTACACTTGACAGAAGAGGAGCACATGCTGGAACATGTAAACACTGAACCTGTAATTGACCTGCCCCGGGACCCATTTTTTCCACAACTCAAAAGAATTTAAAAGCGTTCTATATGATGGAGACCAAAAGGGCTTTAAAAAATCACTTGAAACCTATATAATTTTATTAGCCAATGTCCCCCTGAAAATTTCTTTTTTTTCTGGGAAACACCCTGTTTTTTATCAACCAGTGTTTATTTGGGGCGTGAGAAGTGCATGGCACTCACCAGGGAAAGGACGGGGTGGGGGGGTGAAGACAGGAGGAAGGATGATTCTGGCATCAGGGAAACAGTCTTCACACTCCAATGTCACTGGCACAGAACCAGCCACCCAGTGCAAAATATTATTCACTAATGGCAGGTAAACAACAACATAAATGTTAACATACACCATTAACCCATTTTGACACATTCATTCTTTTTTCAATAAAATTCATTGTTAATTATACTAAAAGATGAAACAGAGTTTCCTTCCCTTGCATGTCCATCCCTGATATGTTTTCTGAGGTCAAGCAGAAGGATCCAGAATTATTGTGTCACTGAGCTTATGGTTGGCACCCAACAGACCCCCAAAACTGAAGATTTTTGAAAATCATTATTGCCCTAAAATTTAAAACCCCACTGCCTCTCCTTCAGAATCTCTGTAAACTTTTCCAATGATCTACAGCTGAGCACTGTCAGCTCTGAGGGACTCCCGTGGCCTCTGAGGGCACGCTCCCTCTGTTCCCTGTGGACCGAAGGCTCCCCATCAGAGGCAGACCCACACCTGCAGGTGCAGCACACACAGTGGGGGCCCAAGTGCCCCCTTCTCAGGAAACGTCTTCAGCTTTCAGCCCCAGGACAACAAGTCCATTCTGCAGTAGACAGAAGAAACACAGATGGTCCCCCATCCCCTGAAGTATGGAGCAATAAATTCAACTAAAAAATCACTTTAACCACCTTTGCATTTTCAATGAGAGTTATAAAGGTAGGTTCATTCAAAAACAAAAGTAATTATTTAAAAATACTTTAACTTTGCCCTGGCTGGGTGGCTTAGTTAGTTGGAATGTTCTCCTGTACACCAAAAAAATGATTGTGTGTTTGATTCTCAGTCAGGGCACATACCACTCCAGGTACATACAGGAGGCAATCAATCAATGTTTCTCTCACACATCACGTGATGTTTTTCCTTCTCTGTTTCTTACTCTTTCCCTTCCTCCCTCTCTTAAAAAAAAAAAAACAATAAAACATATACTCAGATGATGATATAAAAATACTTTAACCTCTTAAAAGATATAGCAGACCATAATATTACATGAGAGAACAAAGGAGGACTGGAGTCCACACAAATAAAAAGAGGTGAAATGCTACAGGACACAGTATTTATTAGGAAAGTATGTGGGGCACAATCATTTGGTGCCATGAAAATCCCACCCTAGTTAATGATAATTCTATCACAGATAGAGAGCTAAGAATTCTCTACCTCCCTCCTCAGAGGAGAGCAGAAGAAAGAGTTAATAGAGCCCAGTTGTACTGTCCTTTATAAATAGTTGGGGACAGCAGTAGCCAAAGGAGTCCTAAGTACCCTGAGACTCCTCTAGTCAGAAAACTTGCTCCTCTTTTAAGAAATTGATCCCTTCCTTTTCAAGTCTCTCAGTATCCTCAGATATCTCCATCCTTCTTGCTTTTTGGGGATTTTTAAAAATCTGATTAGACCTGGCTGGTGTGGCTCAGTGCCAGCCTCCTTACCAAAGGGCCACTGGTTCAATTCTCAGTCAAGACACATGCCTGGGTAGTGGGCCAGGTCCCCAGCAGGAGGCATATTAAAAAGACTTTTCAGTACCTGTGAAAGTTTCAGATGCAGACAGTAGCATAGAACCAGAAAACCTGCAGACACACAGATTTCTATGCACATGGACAAAACTACTCTAGATACTTTAAACAGAGGTAACGTTCAAGGAATCATATACTCACAAAATCTTTGGAGGGGCTGGAAGGATGTAAGTATAAGAATGATTGAATTCAAGAGCTTACTTCTAGATCGGCAATCAAGAATCAGGAAGCTGCTCCTTCTTTTACAATTGCCAGTGACACTCAGGACACTGCGGACAAGGCCCATAACTGAAATTCAGCTCCGTAGCCTCTACCACTGCCTCCAGACTCCAGGAGTCCTTGAATGACTATTAGATCTCTGAATCTGGCTACTACAACTGCCTCATGTCGCCACAATCTCACCTTCCTCCACAAACGGCAGGAGGAAGAATCACCTGTCTCATGCCTATAAGGTTCCAAATTAGTGGAACCTTACTTGCATCTAGAATCCTGGAAGCAAGCAGGACCGGGAGTTGTGGTTTTAAGCTTTCTATCCCCTGTAGGTAGTTAGAAGGGGTGTAAATTATATCCAACACAGTCTCTCCATTTGACTTGTCCACATGCATATATACCATTTGAAATGAAATCAAAATTTTTAATAATAGTAGCAAAAGCTGCATGTGTCCACCTAGTATAATGTTAATGTGGCTCATAGAAACACAAAAATGGTCATCCTTTCTTCAAAAGAAGAATCTACAGACTTTCAGCAGCTGGGTCTGTCTTCCATCTTGGGTGATGTTTCTTCCCATTATAGGTCAGTTACAGTCCCACTTTGATAATCTGTTGTTTAAGTGCTAGAGTATAAATTTAACTATTACCAACACACTTTATGTAAAGTAGTAATGAAAAGGGATCAGGAAGGATGCTTATTAATAAATATGCACATGATTAGTCCTATTTTTTTTGAAACTGGTTATAATGCATGCCTTCAATCTATAATTTTCCTCCTCAGCTACTCCCTCTATGGCAAATTTCACCCTCAACCTTACCTAGTGTATTTTATAGCTGACAGGGACATGCCAACCTTCAGTCTTGAGGAGGCTCAACCATTAAGGGCCCTGCTTATGGTGAGTGGTAATAATCTTCCATTAACTTTTCTACTCGGCAGAGGAGCACCCAAGACACTACTGAGGATGCCTGGGCTCCACACAGTTTCACTTTGCCCTCCTAGTGTAGCAGCCACCCAATAAACCCACAGTAGTCAGGATCACCTAACTAACACAGTAGTCCTTTTTTCGTCTTTTGGTTCAGTGGCATCAGAGTCTGAAAAGGTCCGGTGATGATCTCAATCTTCAAGTTAAATGGAACCACGTTTTGTGTTCCCTGATGGAAGCATGTATTGAAAGCATCAGAGTTCAAAGTTTCCAGGACATTTACTAGGTGTAGAAATCCAGGCATTTTGGATTTGATCAGATAAAGTAAATTTTAAGATGAGAATCTCTGGTCACAGGGTGACCTGCCTTCCATTTCTTGCATTTGTTCTTTCCATCGAGACCCAGCAGGAAGCCAGGAAATGTATTTTACAGGGTGTGATCCTCAGCTTGGCTCGGCTCTAGTGCCCAGCTTACTCACTTAAACATTAATCCAGGCTTTGCTGTGGAGATATTCTGTAGAAGTGAAAAATATCTGCAATCAGTTGCAGTCAGTTGACTTTAAGTAAAGATCATCCTTAATAATGTGGGTGGACCTTGTCCTATCAACTGAAAACCCTTTAGAGCAAAACAGAGGTTTCCATAAGGGAGGAAAGAATCTGCTTCAGACTGGCACTGTTTGCTCCTGTTCAAGAGGTTGTGGACTGCTGTCCTACCCTACAGACTTCAGAATTGAGAGCTCCTACAATCACTTCAGGCAATTCCTTGCATTAAATTTACCTGCCTACCAACCTACATATCTACCTATCTACCTACCTATGCATCTACCTATCCTCCAATATCTAACCCACTGGTTCTGTTTCTCTGGGGAATCCTCACTGATACAGAGGCCAGACTTTCTTCAAAGCCCTGGAGGACTGCAACAGAATGCCCTATGGGAAAGACTGTAACAGAGAGTCAAAAAGATTACCTAGCCCTGAAATAAAATGTGTACTCTTGCTTTCATCAGGTTAAGAGCAAACTGCTTCTGGTTCTCCCCGTTCAGGGAGAAGGAGAGAAAAGTACTTACCAGAATTACAGCTGGATGCCAAGAACTGTGTCGATTTGCTCTAGCAAAGAGACTAATTGGAATAACTACTTGATGCAAATTATCTGCTTTCATTCTCTAAAACCAATCCTCATCCATCCCATCTTCAGTGGTAGCACTAATGTCTGCAGTTCTCTCCCCCAGAGTTATAGGACTGCTTTTGATTAACTACTTGAAAAAAATAAACAGTTCCAGTAGTCTTTACTTGGCTTCTGATACCAAAATAGTCCATAATCTATTCATCATCTGATTCTCAATAAGACCCGCAGTGTTTTCTAGGTCTCTAGGGATTATATCATTATTTTAGAATCAATTTATCAATAGTCCTTATAAGAACTAGTCTCCACCCACACACATCCCAGCATTCAAATGTGGTGGCAAATGGAAAATCACTTGGGGAAAGCTAGTAAAAAGATTTACTTACAAAAGCATTGCAGGTACTTTTATGAAAGGGACCATGAGTCCCAGCTGTGAGTGTTGAGATCTCAAATCTGGGATTTCAATAAAGGTCCTTGATTCTACAGCATACCAACTCAAGTCAGTTTCCATTAACCATACCTAAGTATTTTGTTTTAGTTATAAAGATTTTAAAAAGTGCCATGCTAACCTCTGGACACTAGGTAGAAGCATTCCTTGCCTTTTGCTCACTTCTGGCGATAGCCATCAGTCTTTAGCACTTCTTGGCTCACTGCTTCATCAATTCAATCTCTGCTTTCACTGTCACATGATGTTCTATGTGGGAATCTGTTCTTCTCTTTTTGTATGGGCCCACCCTAATTCATTATGACTTCATTAAATTGGTCACATCTGCAAAGACCCTATTTTCAAATAAGGTCACATTCACAGGTGCCAGGGGTTAGAACTTGAAGATCTCTTTAGGCAGAAACAGCTCAACCCATAACAGAGACAAAACATAATTCTTAAAAAAAGTAGGGGAGGGTCAGAATAATCAATAGCATGAACTTTCCCCTAGAATTTCAAGGAAAATGGCAGGTGATGGTATGCCCAAGTGCCAAGTGCAATCATGGGTCTAATTTACGTTCATAAATACAGTCATACAAATAGAAAACACAGATGTAAAAGATGTCAAAATTATAAATTGATTTAAAGATAGATTATTCCTAAGGCAAAAATCATCTAGATAATATAACACATTTCATAGCACTAATTTTATCCAAGATAAAGATAAAAATTCCTCTAGGAGGATGATTAATTATTTGGATACAGACATCCAAAATGCTGATATTATGTTTTTGTACAAATCTTTTTACTTTTTCAGCTTCCAAATCTAGCCTCCATTTTGAGCTACTAACAAAGTTGCAAAGTCTGTTATTCATTAAGCAAATATTTTTGAACACCTACTATGTGTTAAGTGTTAGATGATGGGGATTCAGGTTAAGTAAAAGCATGGCCTCAACTCCCAGAACACCTCTTCTTGAGAGTCTAACAGGAAAAATAATGAGTCAATTAATATACAATTAGAGTGTCATATCATAAATGCTACACAGAGGTTAACTACACAGAATCAAGAGAATAGCTACAGAACCCATACAGGGGGTGAGGTACTCAGCTAAATCTTCACACTCAGAGGAAACAATTCTAGAACTGAACATAAAGAGTGCAAAAGAGTTCAGGCAAAGGAAACCATATACATAGATACAAAGTTATGAGAGACAGTACAGCACATTCTGGAAACTGCAAAAAGTTCAGTATGACTGGATCTAAATGAGAAGTGGGGATGACTTGGGGTAGGGGTAGGGGCAGCAAGGGAAGGCAGAGAATAAGGACCCAATCATGAAAAACTTCCATGACAAGAGCAATAGAGAAGGTGGTAAGTTTAACCAGTGCTCACCAATACCTGTACTTGTCTCCTGGGCTCATGAAAAATTATACTTCCCACACCTTGAAGTTAAAGGGGATGGAGGGGGTGTGCATATGACTAGTTCTGAGCATCAGGCTGTACTAGAAGTACTATATTTCACCTATGGTCCAAAGCATAGAAAAGCATTGTGCTCCATTCCTTCACTGTCGCAACCAGCAATATCTAGATGGTAGAGCCCCTACCTGCCTGAATCCTTGAGTAACTGTACAAGACAGAGCATCCACCCTATGCTTCTGATCCATAGGAAATACATAAAATGAATAAGACCTAAATTTTTGCTTTGCAATGTCATTGAGATTTTCAGTTTATTTGCTACAACAGCATAACCTAGGTTTAACCTAAGTAAACTGGTGTACAAGAAAATTTAATCAGGAGAATCACTTAACAAGACTTGTGTTTTAGAAAGATCACATTGATTGTAAGGTACAGTGTAGACTAGAAGGGCCAAAAATGAATAAAGGGAGACAAATTAAAAGTCATACTAACAATTCAGAGTCAATGGGAGCTGTCTCCCACACTAGCCAAACTGACCTCCTTCCAACTAAATCTCAGGATACCGAGCACTGGGCCACAGCATTACAGACGAGGCCTCTTCCAGAATCAATGCATGGAGCGTTTCCCTGCCAAACCCTTTCACTCATGCAAAGAGCCTAAGACCAGGAAAAGAGTCTGGATGTCCAGTTTGGGTGAGAAAATCTGTGCTAAGCAGAAAAAGTGCATATAACAGCTTGCCTTAAATTACTCTGAAAATCCCTTTTGTGTGCAGCCTTTACTCTGAACTTGTAGCATTTTGAAATCCAGAACAGAAAAATCAGAGGGAAGTCAGCCCTCAGGTACCATTCACTCACTGTCTGTTAGCCACAAACTTCAAAAATCTGACTGAGATTTCCCTGAACATCACATGAAACATGAAGAAGTTACTGAGATGAAGACACTAGAGACGCCAATATAAAATGATCAGCACGTTTCCAGGTTTGGTACTAACAAATAACAGAAGTGTGCTGCAGGGAGATCCCACATAGCTACTGAACCTGTTGGAAATGGAACATACTTGGAGATGACCCTAGTCTGGGATTTAGATCTCTGGCTACTTGGCTAGTCTGATTGCAATTCCCTTAGTGACTCGGCAAGCTACCTCCCTTCAATGTCACCATTTCCCTTCATTGGCTTAACAATGACAAGATTACTTTTCCCCTCAGAGAAATCATGTGAGAGGTTGTAACAGAAGCATTTATTAATCACTTTAGATCTCTTTCATACACAGAGCCTGAAATTCAAAGCAGTTCCGTATATGCTCAGATAGGGACCCATAAATGCCGTCAGTCTATATCAAGGGATGACTCTGCCATGTGTCACTGCTGAGAAATGGAGGACTTGTGTTAAAAATGCATAATTTAATCAAGAGAAAACCACTAGTCAGTAGGAAATATGCAACCTTGATATTATGGAAATTTTTTTAATGTCATGTTATTAGAGCTGCTATAATTCTTCATGGGGCTTTTGAAATGACAATTAAGGGAAAAGAAAAGTTTTGAAAGATAAAATGAGATCAAACCATGAGATCCTCAGGAGCATCTGGCACTCCTCTGGGGCACATGCTGGAAAGCAAAGGCAGCACGACAGCCACCAAAGTTGACACTGTTCCTCTTTCCAGATGAAAATTACAAATTCACAAACTAAGTTTTGCACTCCTTTGGGATTCAGTGAGCTGAACCAGGGCTTAAACAGGGGCTAAATATATAGGCCCTCAATAATACAGCATCAGCTTGTCATGTACTATCTGACTTGTGTGTAGAGCTGGTGAAATCTCTGAAAAATCTAAGTGATCCTTTTGGGCCTTCCCATGGGTCAATAATTACAATCTTCCAAACAAGAGATTTCTTAAAATCTCTAAATTTATGAGATACAACAAAGATGTATGTATCCTGTTTAGTCATGAATAAGCACACATTACAATTCCATGAACATTTTACTGATGTAAGAATTATTTGGGGGGTTAAGTTTAGGGCAAGGTATATACATAAATGTGTGTGTGTGTGTGTGTGTGTGTGTGTGTGTGTGTGTGTAGCTTTTTCTCTTTTGTATTGTATTTTGCAAGAGAAAATGCAGAACAAGAAAAGTCAGAAAATAGGAAGAACAAAATGGTGCACAGCTTATTCCTATTAACTCATATCTAAGCTTTATAAAGAGGGAGGTTTGACAGCTGCAAAAGAACTAATTTTTTTCTTTCATAGTTTCAAAAAAGCAAAAATATTTTTATTTCATTTTTTGTACTTCAGAAAACAAATTCACTTCCAAGAGTGATGCTTTTTCACATTCAGGATTCTAATGAACTCTGCCCTGTGACTGCATGCACCATGGGAAACAGTAGGCGGAAATTATCTGGGTAATCCAAACCCAAAAGACTCAGACTTGAAAAACTACTAAAATCGTGTCCTGAAATACCTTTCTGCTACCAGAGTACACACAACTGCAGCCCACGATCTACTCATTGGGTCAGTGGCATCTGCTATATGCAACCCCAGAGAACAAATGGAAATCATTGATTTAGAGCAAATCAAAAATCGTGTAATAGCCAACCCCACAGGTGCTCTGATCACCAGTGGTTAAGTACCTGGTCCAGGAAACATGCCCTTCAAAAAGCAAAAACTAATTTTAAAATTTGTGGTACATATGAATTTGTAGAGCCCTTGTAATAAATCTAGGCCTCCAGTAGACCATTCTCCACAAGAAGGAATCAAAGCCCTAGGAGTTATTCAGTCACAGCTTTTTATCCAGGTGCATTTATTTTAGTCAGCTCTAGCTGCTATGCTGCTATAACAAAATACCACAGAGTGGGTGGCTTAAACAACAAATATTAATTTCTCATAGTTCTGGAGGATGGAAAGTTCAAGACCAAGGTGCCATGATCAAGGTATGTTGGATACCTGGTGAGCACTTTCTTCCTGGCTTACAGATCAGCCACGACAGAGAGATCTGGTGTCTCACACTCTTCTAATAAAGTCTCTAATCCCATCATAGAGACCCCACCTCATAACTTCATCAAAACCTAATTATCTCCCAAAGGCTCCATCTGCAAAGACTATTGCATTGATGGACAGGGCCTCAAACATATTAATGGGGTTGAAGTTGGGGGAACACAATTTAGTCCATAGCAGTTCTCCTATATTTGAAGAAATTTAAAGTCATAATTTTTTCTTTGACAGAGGGGAAGGGAGGGGAAGAGGAAGAGAAACATCAATGTGTGATTGCCTGTCGTGCACCTCCCCCCCAACCAGGGACCTGGCCTGCTACCCAAGCATGTGCCCCAACTGAGAATAGAACCAGCAACTCTTTGGTTCTCAGGCTGGTGCTCAGTTCACACCAGCCAGGGCTAAACTCATAGCTTTGAAAATCTTACTTATCATGATAAATCTACTAGATGAGATTTTGTGGATTGTAGTAATGAAAATAGTCATGTGAACTTCTATTAGCTGCATATGCAGAGCTTATCTAAGTTCTATCCCCTTGTTAATTTAGTCTCCCTAAGGAAAATCAGGATCACTGATTCTGGAACACTACAGTTGTTCTTTGTGCAGCTTAGTAAGTACTTACTGAAAAGCTGCAGAGTATAAATTTCAGGCACTAAGAAAACAGCTAAAAATGAGCTACAAAGCAACCTTTCAAACTCAGAAGCTATTCTACATCACTAAAGCTTTAAAAAATAATAAAATCTGTCTGAAAAAAATGAAATAGAGTGAAAGGAGGAGAAGGGCAAAAGAAGGGCATGAGCCATGCTGGGAGGGGTGAAAAAGGGGAAGGTAGCGTAGAGGTACTTGAGCACAAAAAGGGCCCATTTTCAGTTTGCTAACTGGTGGCCCCAGTATTAACAATTGATGTTAAATGTTGTTATCTATCCCAGTTTTAAATTAAATGGTGATTAAAATCATATAAAAGAGTACCTCAATTCCTTAAAAATCTCAGAGCTACCAAGGTTAAAGTAGACTTTGGCGTTCTCAGTTGTCAAGTGGGTCTTCTATGCCTTGGCTTAAAGGGCCACGATCTTCCTAAAGCTACAGGTGACTTGTAAGGTGTGGCTAGTATACTCTGTCTTCCACCTTTCTGTAATAAATATTCTATGAATGAGATTTTAGTGAACTGTGTGGGTTTGCTATCAGAAGCAGAAATTATTCTAAGAATCATGATTTTATTGTCACTTAACAACCTATTTCCAGAGCACAAGTTCTTAGAATTATATTTGCTATGCAGTCCCAGCTCATTCCAGTTCTTCCAGGAAGTGTGGGGTCTGCATATCTCAGGCATGAATTCCAGAATTAAGAAAACAATTCACTCTCTCCACCTAAGTGCCTGGTAAATGAGATAATGCTAATGACTATTTAATGATTTTTTTAAATGTATTACACTAGTAATGTATAACTCTGGAAGAAATTGGTATAGTTTTTGCCTATATTGCATTTTGAAAACTAGTAATAGAAAAAATTATCTTACTGTATTCCACAAAATAAATTTTTATATTTTCTTTTCATTTTAAATCCTTGTTTATTTATGTTCTGTTTTCCCAATATTAAGGTCCTAAGGCATAGAAATAAAGAACATAGAAAATACATATAGTAGCTGCATAAAAATATGATTTATTCTTGTCTAATCAAAGCAAACCTAAACCATATTGGCTAAACCTAACATAGAACATGATAATATTTTCTCAGTTTAAAAAGTAGGTCAATATCTGTTGTAATTTATTCTTCATTTTCTAAATACATTTTCCATTCTCTCCAAGGCTATTTTACCATTTTAATGATATTTTATACCCTATGCAGAACTTTCTGCATAGTTCTAGAGACAGAAATTATTCCTATTTTATAAATGAGTTTCCTAGGACTCAGAGATGTTATATACCATGTCCAAGGTAACCAAACAATGAAGTGGTACAACCAGAACTAAACCCAGTGTGACTAAATCTGATGTTTGTCCTAGATTCCTTTTCTTCTCTCCTGTCTTGTCTCTTTTTTCTTCCTTCCTTCCTTCCTCATCTTCTTTCATTCTTGCATCCTCTCTTTTCTTCATTATTTTTTATGTCTCCCTATTGTTTTAATACCTTCTTTCATTAACATTATAAGCTGTAAAGATTCGAGAGAAAAAATATTATGTTTCCTTTAATATCTTATCAAAAAATTAGAAGAAAAGAAAAGAAGGGAGGAGATGGGATGGAGAGGGAAGCAGAGGATAGGAAAGTCTCTTGACCCAGGTTTTCCCCCTGATGGCTGTCCTTCCCTTTATGGTAAAACTTTTTGACAGATTTTTTTGTCCTTTCTATTTCCAATCATTTCCTTCTTTTCCCTTTTCTAACCATATATTCCCTCCATCATACCATCACTACTGCTCTTAAGGCCGCCAAGGACCCCACGTGAGCAATTCTCCAACCTATCAGCAGCATTTGGCTGACCTACCAGCAGCACTTGATACTATTGGTCACTCTCTGCTTCAAAACACTTAACTTTACTCAGTTCCTAAGTCATCAAACATTTGGGGTCTCCCTTTTCCCTCTTGAGATGTTTTTCTTGGTTTCCTTTGCTACTCTCATCATTTCCCCAAGTTTCAAATTTAGAGTATCCAGTAGCTTAGTTTTTGTAAATTCTTGCTTTTGTATTTTGTGATTTAATCTGGTCTCATGGCTATAAATGCCATCTATGTACTGATTACCAAGTCTCTGTCTCCATCCAGAACTGCTCTCCTGAACACCAGGCTGGTATGTTCAACTACTTTCTCTACTTGGATGTCTAGTAGGCATCTCAAAGTTAACAAGCTTAAAACTGAACTCTTGTCATTTCTTAGCAAAATCTGTTCACAATTTTTTCCATTTCAGTATCAGGCCAAAAACCTTGGAACCATTGTTTATTTCTCTTTTTCTCTCACACCATACAGAAAATTCACCAGCAAATCTGGTTAGTTCTGCTTTCAAATATATGTGGAATCAAATTCTTAGAACCTCCTCCACTGCCGCCTTGGTCCATGCCTTGCTTAGATTACACTCACAGCCTCCTAACTAGAATTTCTGCTTTTACCCTCACTTATCTTCAGTCTATCGTCCAAATGGCATTCTTTTTCAAATATGTCATATCATGTCAATCCTCTGCTCAGAAACCTCAAATAACTCCCCATCTCACTGAGAATAAAAAGCAAAGTCTTTACAGAGAGACCTCAAGCACCTGCTCAATCCAGCCACCCATCCCTCATATGGCTGCTGAGATATAGTTAGCATCTCACTACACTCAACCTTTCTTACACCGGCCTGTTTGTTCATGTTCCTCAGAGGCACCAGGCACATTTTTATCTCACAGCCTTTAACCTTGCTGGTCACGCTTCCCAAAATACTCTTCCCACAGAAATCTGCATGGCTTGCTTCCTTACCTCTGCAGGTCTTTCCTCAAATGCCATCTTTTGAATGAGGGCTTCCTGGCCACTGTGTCTGAAATTTATTTTACTACCATACACACCATCTTCCTCCTCCAGTGTAGTTTTCTCCTTAGCTTGTCACTAAATAACATACTGTATATTTTCAAATTGATCTTTTTAAGGTATATCTCCCAGTTAGGATGTTCTGAATGCAGGTATTTTTGTCTGTTTTGTTCACTGCTCAATTTCTAGCACCAAAATAATAGTAGACAGGAATTACTGAAGAAGGAGGCAGACAGGAGTGAAGGAGGATGGGAATGAGGGAAGAAAGAAATGAGGGAAGAAAGGGGTAAAGGAAGAATTGCAAGGATTATTAAAGCACTAGTTCCCCTCTCAGAGTGAACACAGCAACGAGCTCATTTATGACACTTTAGTCACGGGCCACACAGCTACCCCATTGCTTCCTGAGTAGATCTAGATAAATAGAAACCAATTAGTCTCTAAAGAACAAGTAGCATCCTCTTAACTAAATGCACTTTCTAAATGCCCATATGAATCAATTAAAATATGAAGTGTTTCCAGCTCCCAAGGTCTTTTTTCTTAAACAACAAACTAGGAACAGAGGCCAATACCCAAGCTGCCTCTATACCTTGTGCCACGCTAAGCGTGATGGTGGTTGGCTTTAGGTAAATGTTAAATTGCAACTATACCCCTTTTATTTCCCAAAACTAGGTTTTGATTTATCTTCCTTCAGGTCTTGAGCATCTGGAATGTTCCCAAATAAACTAAAATTCCTCCATCAGTAAAACTACTGCTCATTACCTGTGTTAATTTCATCTCTTTGTCTGAATCCAATCACCCCATCTGTTGCAATTCCAGCTGTGAGAAGGGAGAAGAGCATGAGACTGAGCAGACCTAATGCAATCACTCTTTCAAAGAGAAAAAGGAAGTTTGTAGCTCAGCTTGAACATGGTGAGAACAACCTAAAAATAACCAGGCAAACATAGACTCAATCACTTAGATTTTAAAAGTTCATAGTTCATTACCTTAATAGCTCATATTTACATATCAAAATGTACAGTATAATTTACTGATACATTTATTTTTTTAAAAATATCCATTATATAGTGCCCTGAATTATAAAAGCAGATTCTGTATCCAAGTGTTATAACCTAATTCTCAACAAAAAGCTGCTAGACCCACCAAATTTCTGAATGTGGGTTTGGAGAACTTTAAATAAATGGAAGGCATAATATGTCATATGGTAGATGCTCAAGAAATGTTAGTTTCCTCTCTGTCCCGGCAAGGGAGCAGCCAAGCCTCGCTGAGCTCATTTGTACTTGGTGGCAAAGTTTCTCGGCAATGTTTTGTAGGGGGAAGCCACACCTGGAGCTGTACTTTTGCCCTCTGCTGCCTTCTGAGGGCCTTCCTGAAACTCTGGAAACTGGTAACGTATTTTCTTCCTCTTTAGGATAGAATGATCAACCAAGTTGTAGTGACTCAGGATGACACTTCGACAAGCTCAATTAATATCTGGGAGGCAAGGGTATGATTTATGTCATACTCTAAAAGAGAGGGCTATGCATTTAAAGGCAGGGAACACTCTTGCAAGCTTTGATCCTTTTCTTAAGACAGAGCTTCAATTTCTCTCTTAATATCTCTGTCTCTATCTCTCCCTCCATCTCTTCCTCTCTCAAGGGGCAGCTCTGCAGGATGAAGTCAAGGCAAACCCTAGTGATGTTTAAAACCAATCAATTCTTTATCATGTATATTTTCATAAATGAGGCAAGTAGGAGACCCTGGAGAAAATTGGAAGTGTGCTAATATGTCTTCAATATAGGATTGCCAGAAACATTATGGAATGCCCAGAGAACTTTGAATTTTATGTAAACAACACATCATTCTTTAGTATAATTATGTCCCAAATATTGCATGGAATATATTTATGTGTAAAAAATTATTTTTCTCAGAAATGAAAATTTAATTGGGCATGCTATGCTTTTATTTGCTAAATCTAGCCACTCTATTTCAGTATCCCTCTCCTCTTCTTCCCTCATCTCCCCAGCTCCTTCACACTGAAAACGAGTCTGTGGAGGGAGGGCCACTCAATCCAGTCAGGTAGGGATGGCAACCCAGGAAGACTTCACAAAGATAAGACTAAACTCAATCAGGAAGAATTAGCATTATACGAAAGAAAGATTACCTGTGAAAGAAAAGGGGAAAGAGAGGAGAGTTCCAAGCAAAGGGAATAGTATGAGAAAAGGCACAGAAGCATGAAAACCCATTCATGTTACAGAAACCACAAATTGCATTATTACTGAAGTATAACATAGGACAGAAAGTAGCAATGATGAAAATTTTAAGTAGGAGCAGAGCATGGCTTTCTGTGCCAAGATCAAGGACCTGTTTCTGTGGATCTCTTGAAATGTTTTAAGCAGGAAATTGACATGATCCAATCTACTTTTTAAATAAATCCCTTTTGACATCATAAAAACTACTTCTTAGGAAGATAGAATTGAAGGCAGAAGTCCTTCTTAAGTACCTAGGACAGGCTAGACATGATAAGAAACTGAATTGCTCGCGATTATGTAAGAGGGATGGAGAATTAGGCGATGAACTTGATAAATATTTATGAGGAAAAAAAATAGAAGGATCTGATGACTCATTGGATAAGATGAGAAGGGAAGAGAAGAGATCCAGTACTGCCACATGGACTCTCCTTAGATAACAAGACTGGAGGTAAAATTCCGAACACAATGGGGGCAGGTCATGGAAGGAAGTGGAAGAATAGGATGAATTCTATCTGGAGAAGGTAGTTTTGAGTTACTTTGAGAATAATCAACAAGGAAAAGTACAGTAGTTATTTTCACATATGAATCTGAGACTCAGGAGGACAAGGCTAGAGATAAAGATGTGATAGGTATCACAATTAAGGTTATGTTTTCCTGGATACAGTGTGGTTTTACCAGAATATAAATCAATTTCCCTAGATCCAAGGGTGAAGAGCCCAGGACTACAATGGTGGCTATAACCTGTCATCAGGGAACCAGGCTTCTACCTGCCTGCACCACTGTCCCCAGTGCATGGCTTCCATACTCAAGGTCACCTCCTCAGCTA
Organism: Tonatia bakeri; assembly: GCA_004024845.1. Taxonomy (NCBI): domain Eukaryota; kingdom Metazoa; phylum Chordata; class Mammalia; order Chiroptera; family Phyllostomidae; genus Tonatia; species Tonatia bakeri. The sequence goes on from PVIA01003824.1 coordinate 62,511, forward strand.
GTGGGGCTCCTCAGGCTCTGTCTATCATGTCTGCTTTCCCAGCAGCTGAAAGAGGGAGAGGAGGATGGGGGACAGTTTCCAACACCCTACGGCAGCATCCCCTGAAATCTCACACACCACCTCACTTTGCAACTCCTTAGCCTGATCTTAGACACATGGCCCTACACAGGTACAGTAGAAGTTAGGAAATATAATCTTTCAGCTGAACTCATTAACTACCTGTATAAAATCAGGGTTCTACTACTAAGGAAGAGGGGTGAGTAGATATTGATTCAACAAAGAGTGATCTCTGTCACATCATGAGATAGGATAAGACTAAGGAAGAACTTAAAGAGTAAAACTATAGTGGATCAAGACAGATCCAAGAATAATGATTTAAGGGGCAGATAAAGGGACAAGGAAGGGAAAACAGTAAAGGGAAGGGAAGAATGCAGGAGAGGAAGTGCCTTTTCATAGTTTTCCAAATAGTGATTCATTAAGCGTTTTATAGTAGGATCCATATTACATCTTCAAGAATTTTTGCTTTCTTATTTTTTTGTTGGCTTATAATTGATGTATAACATCATTAGTTTCAGGTGCACATCATAGTGATTCACATTCTCAAGATTTAAACTGATGCTTCTGTGGGTTTTTATTGGTTATTCACATTTCCAGCTACAGTTTTGAATTATACATTTGCTTATGCCTGATATTGTGGTCATTTAGCGTCTTCCAAATAGGCACCTTTGAAACCACATCAGCTCCTCAGGCCATCAGAATATGCTAGAGCAGCAACTTACTAGATAATATCTTCACTTTCAGGTACTGAAATAATTTAACTCTATGGCTCATTCAAACCAGTTGGTTTAATGAGAACATTAAAAGTAAAAAAGCATAGATGTCAAATTGAAATGCTTAGCAGAGAGCAGAAGCAAAGTTATACTGATATCCCTCAATAAAATAAACAGAGTTCATTATTGAAAGTTGTCTTGAAAGCAAAATTCTGATATTGAAATCGTATTTTTCTCACTCACTTTGGCTTTCTATGGGAAAAATCAGCCCCAAGACATATAAAACAGAACTGTACTCCAGAGCCGAGTATCCCCACCACTGACGGGAATGAGGAAATGGAACAGGAAAGAGGAAAAGACATTATTAGATATAACATACAGGCTTGTACTCTCTAGATTGAAAAAAAAAAAAGAAGAAATAAGCAGACTTGTCAATAAGGGTAAATTGGGTCTAAATGTAGACCAGAAATGAAAAACAGAGATGCCCTGTCATTGTCACCTACCAAAGCCTGCAAGAGTGAGAGTTTTCAAGGCATAGTAACGTTACTTACATGGCCATTTCTATGTTATCCAGCAAGAATAGTGTCTTGCAGCTAATTAAGTACCCTCAGTGCTAACAAATGTTACACAACTGTAGTATGCTAAGCTGGAAAAGTATTTTAAATGCAATAAGGTATTTTAAGCCCCTTAAGGTTCATAAACCTCTTGAAGTTATTAGAGAGATGATATTACATAATCCCTCCCATTTACAGATAGAAAAGCAGACGCAAAGAGGCTATCCCTCATCTGTGAGATGAAAGGGGTGTAATTGAATTTTTTATTCCAAAAGTCCTATAAGCCTATGGCAGGGGTGGCAAACTCGTTTTCACTGGGGGCCACATCAGCCTCACAATTGCCTTCAAAGGGCCAAATAATTTTGAGACTGTATAAATGTAACTAGTCCTTAACTGTTAAGGAGTTGAAATTAAATTACATTCTGCCCTTTGAAGGCAACTGCGAGGCTGATGTGGCTCCCAGTGAAAATGAGTTTGACACCCCTGGAAGGGCTCAGTTCCACAAGACTGCCCTTCCACCACCAGTTCAGGGGCCAATTTCAAGTCCAGATTATCACCTATGCATGTGACCAATCAACTAAACATCAGAGGTTCCCATGACCCCCTCCTCGAGCTTAATTAATTTGCTAGAGAGGTTCATAGAACTCCAGAAAACACTTTACTTACTGTTTACCAGTTTATTATAAAAGGATATGGCAAAGGATATAGATGAACATCCAGTTGAAAGAGGAGCTTAGGGCGCATATGTGGGAAAGTGTAGAGCTTCTGTGGCCTCTCTAGGTGCACCACTCTCCTCCAGGCCCCATGCTTTTCAGATTTTTATGGAGGCTTCACTTGTAGTCTTGATTGATTGTTAACTCTGTTTCCACCCTCTTTCCCCTCTCTGAAGAATGGTGGCTGGGGCTAAAAATTCCAAGCTTCTAACCATCAGTTGGTCTCCTGGTGATCAGCTCCCATCCAGGAGCACATGAAGAATCACCTTCTTAGAACACAAGACACTCCGATCACCCAGGGATATAGGAACTGTGTCGTGAACCAAGATCAAAGACTACAGATTAGAACAAAAGATTCTCCCAGTGTTCTTATTACTTAGAAATTTACATGAGTTTTTAGAAAGTCTGTGCCAGGAACCAGGGCCAGAGTTCAAAATATATATTTTTTATTATCTCACAAGGTATGTGCAAAAACACTAATAAATAAAATTTTAATTAGGGTTGTGTCAGGTAACAGACTCCATTATTTTTTTTTTTAATTTTCCCATGTAGTTAGTGTTACATAATTAGGTAATCTCAGCAAACTTATGTCTAGAAACTTAGACCATCCAAAGTTTTCTTAAATCATGTATATGACTGATTTAAACTTTAATTAATCCTCCTAAATAAAAATTTACAAATCTTCCTTTTCCCTTCCCTTCCCCACTTGATTGTCTTTCAGTGTCTGATCATGACACAGTCACACACGCCAAGCCTCCAGTTTGCCAAGCCCAGGTTTTATATTTCTACATCTGATTCTAGATAACAGTAAACAAGTACAATATTCTCCAAATTGACATCTCTGATTTCAGCACCAACAAGGTCATTCACACACATTACAATACTCTTAGGCATCTTATTTTTATGCTGATTCCAAAGTCATAGGTTAAATGTCTATGCCATAACCACTGTTACAATCCATGGTAAGTACTAGTTTCCTATTGCTGCTATAACAAATGGTCACAAACTTAATAGCTGAAAACAGTTATTATTTTACAGTTCTAAGGTCAGAGTCCCAAATGGGTTTTAGTGGATGTCTTAGTCTATTTAGGATGCTATAACAAAGTACCACAGACTGGGTAGCTTATAAACAACAGAAATTTATTTCTGCTGGTTCTGGAGACTGGAAGTCCAAGATCAGGTTGCAAACACGATGGGCCAAGGCCCTCTTTTGGGTTGCAGACTTCTCATTGCATCCTCACATCCTCAGAAAGCAAAGGAGCTAGGGAACTCTGTGGGGTCTCTTTTACAAGGGCACTAATCCCATTCATGAGGGCTTCATCTCCATGACCTAATCACCTCCCAAATGGCCCATTTCCTAACACCATCACATTAGGCATTAGGATTTCAACATATGAATTTTGGGGGACATAAAAATTCAGACCATAGCAGTAAGCTAAAACCAATATGTTGGCAAGACTGCATTCTTTCTGCAGGCTCTCTGAAAAATCCATTTCCCTGCCTTTTTCAGCTTATAGAGGCTATCCCCTTCATTAGGCTATGGCCCCTTTCTTTAACTTCCAATCCAGTAGTATAGTATCTCCAAATCTCTAACTCAATCCTCACTCTCCCACCACCCTTATTTTTAAGGATGCTTGTAATTATGTGGACACACCTATATAATTCAGGATAGTCTCCACATATCAAGATGTTTAATTTAACCACACTAGCAAAATTCCTTTTGCCACATAAATGACCATATTTACAGTTCTGGGGATTGGCACACGCACTTTTGCGAGACCATTATCCTAACTATCATAATAAGAAAAATTGATAAAAGACTCTCACTGGATCATCTACACTATTTTTTTTAATCTATTTCGGGCAAATTATATGATAATGTTCTTTAATAAGGGCACTGCTTTCTAGTATTCTATTCATTTTAAATAGTTAACCATCCTCTATAAAGTCATAACTTATTCCCAAAGAATAACATAAACCATAAAGACAACTTAGCTTTGTATGGTTCTTAAAATGTGCAGCTTTAATCCAGCTGTTTTTTCAAAAGTCAAAGAAAGGCATGACTAAGATCCTTGTTGTACCTTATTATCAAAGGTCTTAGAACCATAACTCTAGTCTTTTATTGTGATTCTATGCATTGTGCAAAGAACTGGTCAGTAACCTCTACAGGAGAAAAATATCAGTTATAAAAGAACAAAGATTATCTGATTTACTTTCCAAATTCAGCCAGGTAAGAGAATCTATTCTGGCCTTGAAGTACTTCAGAGGTTTCTAATTTTTCTGAAATGAACATCTGGGGCATGTGCATATGTGTGTATGCAGTTTGTTTAAAAGATCCCCAGAAGAGAAAAAATAATTTACCTCAGTAACCTTTTCAAGTAAGAAATAGCTCTTATTTTCCTTACACTGGCTAATCTCTCTGTGGCTGTCAGAGGATACTATTTAAGTATAAAGCAAGAAAAAGAGGTCAGAAACACATCTTGCTCTTGTTCAGAGTAGAAATAGAAAAAGACAAGAAAATACCAGAACATTTCTTACCAGTCTGTTCTTGCTGATATGAGAGAAAATCTCAGTTTAAGGCAGAATGGATTTTATCCCTTATATCAATTTTACTCTTGCAAAAAACAAACAAACAAAAAAAAAGTTTGACCATGGGCAAATGACTTGGTCTTTCTCACCTTTGCTTCCCTATGTGTGAAGTGTGGTCAATAACAATACTTGTCACAGGGGTGCTGTGAAGTGCTTAACGCAATGCCTGGTACCTACTAAGAGCTCAATCAGTGTTAGCCATTACTGTAATCTAAGAGTTACTCCAGAATTGGAAAGAGATAGGTCAAAACTATACATCCATCTGAGCCCAAAACTTAACCCAAGGATATGAAAGAAAATTAAAGAAATACATATAAATCTTTGGATAATTAGTCAAATTTTGTTCAAGTCTTATTTTGGCATGGCAGAGCTGCTTCTTCTCATTTTATTCTTCTTATGCAGAAATCCACTGAAAAGAAACTTCATCAAAAATTTCATTGCTCTGATGCCCTGAGTAGAAGGAATTGACAAGATATAAAGGAACTGAGAACTGCCTTAAGGAATTATATTAAGGAATTAATCCTTTAACACGTTAGAATCACAAAAACAACTACCAACCCCTGGGGACTGGTTAATGACAGAAAATCAAGCAAAACTGGGGTCTTATTGATTTATTATCCGGTGTGGTCTTCGGAAAAATTTGATATACAAATGCAACAAAAGAAAGCTGTAGGAAAGAGTCCAGGCATAGGGAAAGTGATCAATACATATCATTACATGAAGGGTGGGAAAGATGGAGGCAGAGAGGAAGGAAGGTAGGAAGAGGGAGAGAAGGAGGAAGGAAAAAAGGAAAGGAGGATTGATTCTTGTTCTCCAGAGACAGAGGATGACCCATGGCCAATCCTGTCCCTTCTTCCTCACTCACACTTCACCTTATCCAGCTCCGCTCTCCCTTTCCCACCTCTCCCTCCCCTGCCCTGCCCTCCCCTTCTCTCTGTCTCCATCTCTGTCTCTCTCTCTGTCTCTCTCTCTGTCTCTCTGTCTCTCTCTCTGTCTCTGTCTCTATCATCTCATCTCTCCCCCCCCCCACCCTCCCCCCAACCTAGACAGAGTCCAGTCTCAAATTTATGGAGTTCATTCAGAAATTGATTTTGGATGTGTGACCCATTCCTACATAAGCCATTCAAATTTCTACATTTGAACTTTAATTGCTCTTCCAAAACTAATTTCCTCTGTAACAAAGATCCAAATCTATCTTCCAGCAAGCAGTCCGGGACTTCACAACAGCCGTCCATACAAACGGCTGTCACACTCTCATCCTGTGCTCTATTTTACTGGAACATAAAAACAGTCCACAGAACACTTATGTGATTCTAGAGAGCCTATTGGTTTGGAAAAGAGAGTAGAAGGAAGTTATAAAATGGTAAAGATAGTTTTAGTGACTCACATCCTGGGAACAAGCAGATTCCCAGGTAAAGTTAATCTGCCCGAGTCAGCCCTCTTCTGCCCAACATCATTGCTAAACCTGCCTGTTTGTCATCTCACTTTTTTCCCCTGCCTAGAATCCTATAAATTTAATTATTAACCTGGGTTATTAAGCATTCTCCTTAGCAATGTAAATGCTTCCCCAAAAGTTAATGGGCTTTCAATCATGTACATATTCAGTCTGAATTAATTCAATCAGATTGCTTTCCTCCTGATTCCTGGAAAGCGTTTGAATGAAAAAGAGCTTTGGTTCTTGATAAAATATAAAGGTAATGTAGAGGTGTTGAGAACTATTTTTCCTTATTTATCTGTTCATTCATATGAACATATTAAATGCTCCTAGGTGCCAGGCATCGCAGTACTCAGTGGCTAAGAGTGGCCATTGGGGAATGAAAGGGGGAGGGCAGTGGTATGCAACAAGGGAGGGCTTGGGGCAGAACGAGGGCCACAGAGGCTGTGATGTGCATTGTTAGGAGGTCAAAAATATTATATTGAGGCAAGGGAAGCAAACAAAAGGATGACAAACACGTTACCCATTTGAAAAGTTTGTTTCATCAAGGGAAGAAAGAAAAATATCACCCCTTCCTCCCCTGAATAACCCACTATTTCTAGGACACAAAACATAATAGAAATAACATAACTTATCTATCTTCTGTGTCTTCTGATAAAAATTCATTGTGAGCCCTGGCTAGTGTGGCTCAGTGGATTGAGTGCCAGCCTGTGAATCAAAGGACTGCCACTAGGATTCCCAATCAGGACACATGCCTGGGTTACAGGCCAGGTCCTCAGTAGGGGGCACATGAGAGGCAGCCACACAGTGATGTTTCTCTCCCTCTGTTTCTCCTTCCCTTCCCCCCATCAAAAAATAAATAAAATCTTAAAAAAGAAATCACTGTGATTGGGAGAGAGACTTGCTACTGATTCTATATCTTTCAAACGTGTTTCCAAATATAGTTTACTCTTTTCCATTTAAGACAAACCCACAGGTATACCACTCCAAAACCATTATGATCATGAATCCCTATTCTGATACTTGTATTGGTGATGACCTCAGAAATTATCAAAGCAAACATGTGGAGTGGAATCTTGAATGCTAAACACTCCAGAGTCCCATTCATGTTGCATTACACTTATTTTTATGTTGTTTTTCCTTACTGATACCTATTCAGGTATCACCTGAGCTCTCAGCACAGCTGACTCTAGTTTACTTCCTATCCCATTTGCTTCTCTACTCCAGACAATCCAGTCTATGTGAATTGTGTGTGAAACAGAAGTGAATAGGGAGTCTGAGAAATTCTCCTGCAAGAAAAATACATGAGTTTTAATGCATGAACTTTGTGACATTTATTTTCATGTTCAGATATTTTCCTACATAATTTCTCTGCTTTGTTCTGGGTAGCTAAGGATGTCAGATAAATGACCTCCACTTAGACACTGTAATGTTGCAATTTACCTTTATGACATCAGAAGGGAAGCTCACAGTAGAAGAGCTAATTCATTCACACAGTGATCAAGACATATTTTGTGTTCTTAAAAACAAAAGAAGTCTTGTCTTCATCTGCCTTTGCTGTCTTCCCATTCTCACCTTTACGACTGAGAACTGACCTACAGAAACAGGCAACCTCAGTGAGATCCAATGACAAAAGCCACTCTTCAATTCATAGATCAGAAAGGCTATCACATACCTGATGTTATATTTGAGGTGTGCAGAGAAAGTTTTTCTTCCCAAAATGTGGTTCTTATCTAATAACTGATATTCTTTTACAGCTCTGCTTGGCTTAAAGTTGTATACTTCTTGTTCTTAGGCAAATGTCTTGTGAACCCTTTTGTTTTCCAAATTACAAATTATACGTCACTCTAGCAGTCTCCTTAGCAATCAATGCAAATGACTCCCAAAAGTTAAGGGACTTTCAGCTGTGAACATGTTCATTTCAAATTGACTCAGTCAAATTGCTCTCCTCCTGACTCCTGGGGAGCATTTGAATTAAAGAGATATTTGATTGTTAAAAATAAATATTTCTCAATATATAATTGAACTCTTCTTTCATTATGGGAAGACTGTCAACTATCCCCCAAGTCCTTCTCCCCTTCTTACACAGAAAAAAAAAAATGTAGCAAACCACGTGGCTGGCTAGATGGACCACATTTTCCAACTTCCCACATGGCCTAGAGATAGTGGGCAGAAGTGGCATGTTTTTTCTTGGCCAACATCTTAAGACAATAGGAATACCCCTCCACACTCTCTTTCCCCTTCCTTCGACAAGCAAACAGGACACAGTAGAGACCATGCCCTAGGGGGTGAAGGAAACATGGGGATGAAGAAGCTGGAGTTCCTAAATGTCCTCATGGAGAAGAGAGACTAGCAAACTGGAAACCCTGGAGTCTTATAGGGAATGAAATAAATGATTATTTTGTGTGAACAATTGTGTTTTAAGGTTTCTTGGTTGGAGCAGTTTAGCTTTATTCTAACTGATACCTCTAGAAGCAGCTACATTGTTTATTCCTCTGTCTCCTATTAACTTCAACCCCCCCCCTTAGTATTTATACACAACAAGCATTTATACATGCTAAGAATTCTCAATATTCAAAAGAACCATTTCTCAACTCCATATCCCCACCATCTTCCTCTCTATCATTCCTCTTTCTGTCTTCACCAAACCTCTTCAAAATATTCTTTAAACTCAGTGTCTTCCCTTCTTCTGTATTTATTTAAGCATATGATCTAGTTCTGACTCTTCCACCACCATAAGGCTAAACCTTTATCATCTCACTTCTATGGCCCTTCCTACCTCTTGAAACTTACACACCTCACCTTTTGTGACACCCACTTTCCTCTGTTTTCTCTGCTTCTCTGGTTTCTTCCCAGGCTCCTGATAGATTCCTTATCCTTCTACCCGTCCTTAAATATTAGGGTAACTCGGGATCATGCCCAGGCCTCTTCCTTCATCATTCTTCACTTCGTACGCCCCACTTGATCTCTCCCACTCTCAAATGTGTAGGTCCGGTCTGCATTTCTCTTCAAGTCTTCTGGCTTTTTATGCAATTGTCAACTGTCCTTTGAATGTCTCAATGGCCCTTCAATTTTAATATGTCCAAACCCAAACTCTTTAGCTTCACTGCCCCAGTAAATCACCAGGTGCTGAATCTCCTTATTATTTTTGACTCTGTCTACCTCTTTTCATCTCTTCTAAGGCTGTCTTAGTTCAGAAAGTATGCTATAGTGATTAAAAAGATTACCTGAGTTCAAATCTCAGTTACACCACTCACGAACTGTGTAACATTGGACGTATTTCTTAACCTCTCTATAACCCCATTTCCTTATATGCAATACAGGGATAAAAATGGCATCTACCATATAATAATAGGGTCAAATTAGTTATTTTATATATGTATGTGTGTGTGTGTATATATAAAGCAGTTAGAGCCATTTCTATCACATATTAAGTACTAGTTAAGTGTTAGCCACCATTATCTCTTGCAGAGATTAATATAATAACCTCTTAATTTCATCTTCCTGAACAATTATTTCTCCCTCTCCAACACTAACCTTAAGATGAAATTTCTTCTTAACCTTCCAAATGATTCCCATTGCCTGAGGAGAAGAATATTAATTCCTTAACATGGTTTAAAAGGCCCTCCACGGTCTGGCCGTACTCGCCTCCCTAGTTTCCCCCACCCTCTTGCTCCCATCCTCTGCACCGTCACTGTTTTGGCCGAGTTCAGGCTCCTTTAACAACACCCTGTGCTTTCCGAAGGAGGACATTTAACACTGAGTGCTGCCCACCTGTCTTCTCTCTACTCCTCATGGCATTTAACCACGAATTGGATGCATATCTGAATTGTTTACTTAACAAAAACTTCAGCAACAATGTAGTGCTTGCTCTCTTCGGATTTAGTATTTAAGAGAACTAATTCTCAACTGCTACCTTATTGGTCTGTGTGTGTGTGTGTGTGTGTGTGTGTGTGTGTGTGTAGCAGAAACCTTGCCTTCCGTATTCAAAAATTCTACTTATGCTGTCTGAGGATATCACTTGCATTTTGGAGTGCTGGATCTTGGCTCTTGGCTCTTATTCTGCAGACCAAACAAGTGATCATTTCCTATCTTACACTAGGAAACACTTCCTTGCTTTAGCAGGCTCTGGAATTACCATTATCCTAACCTGATTGGTCTGAGGATACTGTGTGTACATGTGACAGGTGGAAGACAGATTTCAGCTACGAACCCCAAGTCATTATCCCTCTCTCTCAGCCCCAAAGTGTGGAGGAAACTCTGGGATCAGATTTCTAAGAGTAAATACCCTCCCCAGCCGCCCATCATCACTGAGGTGACAGAGAAAGGGTTTGGCCAGGCTGCTTTACAGCCACATTCCCCTTCCCTCTCCCACACTTTAGGCCACTTATTGGTGGCTTCAGCTGGCCTTTGACATTTCTTCATTTTCCCTTGTAATCTTTTTCTCCTGACATTGACTGCCCCTAATGCTTTGGGTTTCAGTTCCAACGATACAGACTTCCTGTAATGTTCATTGGAAGTAATATTTGTATGCAGCTGTAAGGTTTGCAAACAACTTTTACATGCCTCATCTCATTTGAGACTGCACAGCACAGCGGTCAGAGCACGCCCTGGAGTCAGACTCCCTGGGTTCCCAATCCTTGCTCAGCCATTCACTAGCTGTGTGACCTTTGCTGAACTGCAAAGTCATTCCTGGTTGAAAGCAATAGCTAAATTGTCTATTTCAGCTTATACCCCATATGTAGGTCATATCGTAGCTTGTGGAAGAGATTAGGTCCAAGAATCCTAACACTTTAAAGGCTCAAAATCAGAAGTTAGCTATGATTCTTCCTTTGCCTACCTCCCCACACTCAGTTACTAAGTCTGAGTGACTCCTCTGTAGTCATACTTCACTTATCTCCCCTCTGCTGTCATTCCCACTGTCACTGCATTAGGTGAGACCATTATTAGTTCACACCAACAGGTCTCCTTCACTTCTCATTGCCACGGGAGTGAGTGGTATGAAAAAGTATAAGATGCCCTGCAATCTTGTAATTCATTTGGGAAGGTGGCATTATGCATTCATGAGAAAACTAATTGTATGAGGCAATAAATACAAAACAGAGGGCCAATGGAAAAGTAGAGGAGGGGTAAATCACATCCAGCTCAGGCAGTCAGGGAGTACTTTGTAGAAGATATGGTTGATTTGAGTCTTTCTTTCTTTCTTTCTTTCTTTCTTTCTTTCTTTCATAAATGTTCATCCAACAAATGGTTATTGAGCATCCACTATTATACTAAGAATATGTCTTGACTTTTCAATGTAAATCAAATACAAATACTATATGTGTACAGTAAGTTTATTAAGATCCTTGAAACTGAAAATTCTACTATAAGAATTACTAGACTATACTAACACCAGCAAATTTATTGTTAAATAACCACTATATTACTTACAAGACAATCATAAGTCTAAAAAATAGTAAGCTAGATTACTATTAAGAGAAAGAAAACTGCCACAAAACTTCCAAAGGAATCAGCATTTATCTGAGGATTAAGCCAAGGAGGATAGACACCATTGTTTAGGTCATCACATTGGCTTCCTCTTGTTTGTTCATAAATGAGTCACTCCTTGCTTCTGTATCTCAATTTACAGAGTGGGGGGAAAGCAGGTTTAGAGTTGTGAGCATGTGAAACACACAGTTTATTCTTGACTATATGAACATGTAAAACCTACTTTTGCCCCACCTGGTATTTTATAACCAAGAAATCAAAGCTCAATGGATGCTGACTGATGGTCAGCTCCATGGAGGCTGACTCCTCTCTGGTTCAGCAGTCCTGAGTGTTCACAGCATCAGTTCTGACCGATTGATTTCAGTGCCTCCTCAGTCATTAAATACTTTGAAGATCACACTTGCACAGAGACATGAGTAAAAATCCTAAGGCAGTGAATTCAAAAGAACAGAAGGAGAAAAACATCTTGTCCTTCACCCAAATTGGAAAGTTGTCTCCTGTTCTTTATTTTTAATGGGCCACTTCATTCTTCCTTCTCTTACTCTATAGATTCAAGTTCTCTTCACCTGTCTATGTCCCCACCCAATACTGTCACAGAAAAATCTGAAGCTTAGTCAGAGTAAGGTATAAACAACTGGTAGCAATATCTCACACCCCAGGGGTGTCTTGGGTATGAGATAGGGTGTCTTGCTTTTTAGCAAGGAACAAAGTTCACCCAAGACTACAGTAAGTTATACTTACTTACAGTAATAGCTACAGTAAATTATTTATTGAATGAAAGCTTATTGAATGAAGGTATCTACTGAACAAAACATAAATCAAAACCCTATAAGAGATTAATGGTGTCACAGCTTATATTTAAATCTTTTATCCTCCTTGAATTTATTTTTGTGTATTGTATAAGTTGGTGTTCAAGTTTCATTTTTTTACATGTAGCTGTCCAGCTCTCCCAACACCATTTGTTGAAGAGGCCATTTTTACTCCATTTTATGTTGCTGCCCTCTTTGTCAAATATCAATTGACTGTAGAGACTTGGGTTTATTTCTGGGCTCTCGGTTCTGTTCCATTGGTCCATGTGCCTGTTTTTATGCCAGTACCAGGCTGTTTTGATTACAGTGGCCTTGTAATACAGTTGGGTATCAGGTATTATGACCCCTCCTACTTTCCTTTTCTTTCTCAAAATTGCAGCAGCTATTCAGGGCTGCTTATGGTCCCATATAAATTTTTGAAGTGTTTGTTCTATGTCTGTGAAATATGCCATTCCACCGCTAGGATTATATCCTAAGAACCCTGAAACACCAATCCAAAAGAACCTATACAACCCAGTGTTCATAGCAGCACAATTTACAATAGCCAAGTGCTGGAAGCAACCTAGGTGCCCTTCAGTAAGTGAAGGGATCAAAAAACTATGGTACATTTACACAAAGGAATTCTATGCAGCAGAAAGAAAAAAGGAGCTCCTACCCTTTGCAACAGCATGGATGCAACTGGAAAGCATTATGCTTAGCGAAATAAGCCAGGCAGTGAAAGACCAATACCATATAATCTCACCTTTAACAGGAACCTCAACAACAAAACAAACAAATGAGTAAAATATAACCAAAGACACTGAAACAGAGAACAGGCTGACAGTGACCAGAGGGGAGAGGGGAGGGAATTTCAGGGGAAAAGGGGAAGGGTTTACAGGAACAAATATAAATGATACATGGACAAAAACTTGGGAGGGTGGAAATGGGAAGGAGGTGGGGGGGGTGTGGGCTGGGATGGGAGTAAAAGACAGAAAACTGTACTTGAACAACAATTAAAATAAAATTTTTTTAAAAAAGAACCCTATAGGAGAGTCTTTTGGGGAAGTAGCATGCCATTCCAGTTTCTATGTAATTATACACATAAGAGCTACCTATTCCATCTACATCCAAAAGAAATTTCAATGAAAAACTATTTGCACAGATTCTGAGAGCATGTGCCAAAATGGAAAAAAAAAAAATCTATGGCTAACTTCCTCCACAAATTCCCTAGCTGTGAAATTGCATTTAGAAAACATAAACATAAAAGGAAGGTTTCACCTGTCAGGCTTTCCATCTCAATAATAGCTCTTCAATAATATGGCCAAAATTGCCCTGGCTCTGCCAGTGTGGCTCAGTTGGTTGGAGCATCATCCCATAACCAAAGGGTTGTGGGTTTAATTCCTGGTCTGGGTGTGTATGGTCCCCAGTCCAGGTACATGAAGGAGGCAAACAACTGATGTTTCTCTCTCACATTAATGTTTCTCTCTCTGTCTTCCTCTCTCCCTTACTCTCTCTCTCTCTCTCTAAAAGCAATGAAAAATTGTCCTCGGGTGAAGATAAAACAATAACAATAATATGGCCAAAATAACCATGAATATTTTTCCTATATTGTTTGTTGTTCCAGGTTCACAACCAGATTCTCAGCCCAATTTAAATACCATTTGAACCTCATTTACAAGAAATAGTTTTAAGAGCAGCCTCTTCAGTTGACTCACAAATAAGAGCAAAACTAGGCCAGGGCAGCTAATGTTGCATTAGGGATATGAACTATAGTGGGAAGGAAACACACAAGTTCATTTCAGGGTGGAGTAGGAGGAGAGGGGAAAACTGATCATGGAAGCTAAGGGCTAGTAACTCAGCAGGTACAAGCTAATGCAATGGGACACAGAGGTGGGAGAGATTCTAATTTTCCTATCTGCAAAACAGACTGCTCTCCAGAGGGGATCCTAGGCAATTTTGCTGCTGCTTGGGCATCATTTGAAGTCCCCATCTTAATATTCAAGTCAACCACCCATTATGAAACATCACCTGCACCCCTGCCATCGCTTTTCACCTCCCTTGTCCTGCTTAACATTTCTCGGTCAGCACTTTACATTGTCTGTCTCTTACAATAAAAATGTAAATCCATGAGAACAGAGACCTTGTTTTGTTCATTGATGCATACCCAGTGCCTGAAACATAGTAAACACAGAAGTACTTTTTGAGTTTAAATAAACAGAAGGTACATTATATGCGGCACTGAGACAGTGCCTTGAATCTTGGGTAAGAGCTCTCCGTCAAAAATAAAACAACATCTTTTCCATTATCACCAAGGGATTTTTAACTGGCTTAGCCAGCCTACTACTAGTTTTTTCACAACTTCTTGGGAGAAATTTCAAGAAGGAGACTTTAGGAGCCCATCTTCATTCATTCTGCTGCTACGCTCAACTCACCTGTACCCTGGGATCAGATTTTTTTTTTCGTTTTATATATATAAAGTTTATTTTCCCACATTCACATCCTTTAAAGACTAGAGAAGGGGGAGAAGATAGAAAAAGAAGGATGGTTGTAATAAAAAATGATGCTATTTGACTCTTCCCATGATGCATGCCCTGTTATCTCCTGTGATACCAAGATGGTGTAAATTTGTGATATAATCAGACACTATCCATACTATTCTCAATTATCATACACAGACTGAGTTAATTTAACTGTTAAGGGAAATAGACCCCCAAGAGTTTGGATATTCCATCTCTAAAGTCTTTCAGATACCCTCCAAGAGCCTGATTTCTTTACCTCTAAAATGAAGGTGTTGTTCTACCAGGTTTCTCAGGCCCATCCAGGTGTAACGTATTAGGACTGCGTAGCTGGGGGTGACACCAGAACGCCAAACACCAGACTCAACTGAATAACGGGAGGCTCAGCAATATGTTCTGGGTGTCATAATGGGATCTGTTTGAAGATAACCTATGATTTTCATTTTAAACTCATACTCTGCCTAAGTCAAATGTCATCCTAGAGATAATGTGACACTTGATAAAGTTTGGGCAGTAAGATCTTCAAAATTATTATTTTGATGGAATCAATTTACAGGTTAACTTTGAAAATGTCGACAGCAGGGGCCGAGTGGAGTTGCTCAGAAGGTCTATGTATTTGCCGTTTCAAAGGCTTAGCTGTTGGTGTAGCAGTCGGGGTGCGGGGGCAGCCTGCCACACTCCATGTTCTGCATCAACGTTTCCAGAAGTATTTGGCAAATAATAGGGCTTCCACTGGGGCTACTTGTTCAGAGGCATCACATTGAGCCACCTACCATGAAAGATGTGGATGCCAACACTGAGAGTATTCTGGATTTCAGTTTGGGTTCCTGTTTGCTTTACAGGACTTCCAAACACTGCAAACCAGGGAAAACAGAGGAAGCCATCTTAACGGGAAAGTGCTTAATGCTTACCAGAAAAAAAATAACTTAATGGTCAATGTCTGACTGATATTCAATAGCCTTCCATCATGCACCAGGTCTGTGAAATAATCTGACAACTTGAGAATTGAACGCCGGAATTCACTGCTTGCCAGACTAACACCCATCAGTTTGAAAAGCTCTGAAGTCCTTGACTCTATGCAAGAAAACTCGGTATGGTCAACGTGACACCGATCTTTCTCTCTCTTGCATTTTACATTTGAAGACATAAGTTTTTAGGTCTAAATCTGACCAGGAATTAAAAAGCAAGCATAAACTTAAGACATAATCATCTGGATTCATTTTAGGAGAGGAGAGACGATGTATAGGTGTTTATCCACCTTCAATTCCGTAAAGGATGAGGAAGACACACACACAAATATTATTGTACTTTGTAAATAATATTAGTAATAGTGAAAACATTACACATTTATTCAGATATGCTCTACAATCTTTTCTGACAACCTACACTGCTCTACTCAAGCAATGTCCAAGTATTGGGAATCTTTAAATTCCTGAGATCAGATTCCCGTCATCAAGAAGCTTGTGCAAAAGAGAAAAACATGCACACAAAAAATTAGTAAACAATGCAATAAATGTCATCGAGGTCAGTAAAATGTGCTGTTGAAGCCAGACAAAGGAGTCGCCTTCCCACACTATAGTATGTGATAGGCTTTATTACATCAGCTCAAACCTACAGCCAAAAGATCACTGAAGGTAAATATCCCTGTTCATTCCTAGGCCACAATAGCAAAAGGTTTTATGCTGTGAAATCTCTTCAAATAACTCTTTTCCAGTTTTATTTTTTTAGAGGTAAAGTTCTTTATTTTGCTCCTCCTCCAGGAAACCTTGAATACCACCTTTAAAAAAAGCTTTTCAAAACCCTAGTGTTAAATGTAAGAAACCCACCTGGATATGCAGGTAGCTTCCTGCTGGAAGTTCCTTATCCACTTGCCTTTTACTGACCTCTAGTGGGTACATGTTGCTATGGCATGGGAAACCAACACATTTATACACACAGTACATAGAAATGTAATCCTCTGAATCGTGTTCAATGAATTCCATCACCTATCTTCCCTTCTGCTGCCTGGATACTTACTTTTTCCACTCTCTTTTTCCTGTAAATATCATCACAAACTTGAATTCAACACAGGCTCATAATGTACAGAATACCCCTCCACACATAGAAGCATAAGTAAAAACCTCCCCCCAACCCAGTGCTGATTTCAGAATTATCTTTGACAAGACAACGGACCTTGATGGCAATTATTAGAGCAGGGAGCCCCATGAGATTCCAGTCAGAAATTATACTGAATTTTTTTCTTTTGTACGCCTTCCTTACCAAACAACTAATTTCCCTACCCATCCTTATCTCGCCTGAAAGAAAATTACATTCAGCCCAAGTTTCAGCTCTAGAGTTTATTGCTAAACAAAAAAATGTTCCCCTTGATTTGTGAGGCAATTGAAAGGGGAAAATTCCCTCATCTATACCCACTAGACACCAACCCCATTGTTCCTCGGTGCCATTTCTCCTGAACTGCTTTCCATAAAGAAGAAATAAATGTGATCTATAAAGGCGTTAATAGATTTGATTACATTTGTATAGCAAATGGCTGGGTCACTGTGTCAGTGAGAGTATTCTAAATGGTAATGCCCAGGCTGCTGCTACTCAACTGATTGGAAGTTGAGACAAGACTGTGATAAAGACCTCAGTGTCAAAAACTTTTATAATAACACTTGGGACCTGAAGATAGATAAGAGTCTTAAAATATGATAATTAATACAGTAAATTAAACTGAAGGTAAGAAAAAAGGAACATATGTAGGAATCATGGAGCTCCAGGTGACCAAAGAATCAAAAAATAAATCTACAGTGCTTAAGCCTGAAACTGCATCTCGTAGGACAGGTTATTCCAGGTAATGTCAATGCTACCACCTAGCCCACATCTACCATTAGGAAGAAGGCTCTGATTTTGAAATAGCGTGGATCAAATTCTATAAATCCCTATGTATGCATCTATCTATATTTCTGACTCCTTCATACTTCGTGTGGCTGGTACTCAAGGCATAAAACAAGCTAGCTATGGGAAAATCCAGAAGTGGTCTCAGCATAGAAGTCTGAGGTTCCCTCAGACTTACAAATTAATAAATGCTTGACAAAGCAAAGAAGAGCAGTGCTGGGAGTACAATAGAAATTAAATAAAAACTTAGAAGAATTTTCAACAAAAAAGCTAACAGCAAGGTCAGATATCATTCTCCTTCCAAGGTTATAGATATAACAACAGATTGTGTAGACATGAAGTAAAGATAAATGTTCCCAAATAAATATCAGATAACCTTTTATAAGTGTGTAAGTATAGTATTATTAGCCCAATATTTAAAAATCCATTGTAGTTGTAAGCAATTTGATCTCCAAAAGGATTAACTGCATTTTAACCAAGGGTATTAGCGAATAAAACCTGAGGAAGCCTTTGTAAAGAGATCTTAGGACCCAGAGATACTGCCCTCTGAAAGCTCATTGAGTAATTGTGGCTCATTATCTTTTTTAAAAAAAAAAAAAAAAACAAAGGGGCAGTTTGGTGAATAGCTTAGAAGGTAAGAGACATCTCTGGCTGATTAAAAAACAAAATTATGTGAATTCAAAGTGCTTCAGAAGAAGTCAGGAGATTCACAAGCCACTTTCCTGTCTGTTGGCTTTGGCGGCAAAGAACGTAGCACACTCTCTTTCACCCCAGTAGTCCCTCCGGTTACATTTTGATTATGTTTATGCTCAATGCTGATAGCACCAGTTTTCACTCAGGGCCACTGTTGGATGACCCAATTCCTAAACTAAAAATACGCTTAAAGCCCAAGCCAAATAAGAGAGCCAGAGGGAGCAAGATTTTGATAGAATTTAATATGAGATATTTCAAAATAAGAATCCATACAGTTGTCATTAAAAGACACAGAACTTTGTTGACATTCTTAAGCCATGACGATGACAACGATGATGATGATGATGATGATGATGATGATGATGATGATGATGATTAGAGGCAGTATGCATAATAGTTGAGAGGAGACTCTGGGGTTAATTTTGCATTGATTCCTAGCTCTAGTATAAACTATAAAATGGGCCCCAAAACACTACATCATAGGTTTGCTACGTCATAGAAGTGGATGACTCAATGTATGAAGAGCACTTAACACGTTCAACATATAATAAATGCCGTGCAAGGCTGCTATTACTATTATTCTGCAGCTCAAATATTGCTTATTTGTAGTACATAAGGGTGGTTAAAGACATACTCCCTCCTGCCTTGCCCAGGATAATGATGTAATGCTGACTATACATAATCAATTTTTTCTTGAAACTCATTAATTAAAGTAGAAATTATTAAGATTACTGAAAATTTCAGATCTATTGTGCCTAAGGAAAAGCCCAAAGGAAAAGTCATATACTTTAATGAGACAATAATTGATATTTATAGTACAAAAATAGAACCCAGATTTTATTTCTGGGTACCTGCTGAAATCTCTGATTTCAAAACTTAGAATGTCTCTTCCTTTGCCCACAAAGAAATGTCAGAGGAGGATCACAATATCACCTTCAATACCAAATGAAGGTAACTTGGAAGATGTGGCTTAGACCGAAAATGAAGGCTCACCCAACTGGTAACTGGCAGAGTTGGATCTGGCACATCTCCCCAGGAGGGGGAGCTGGCGGAGAGCAGTGGAGAAGCCCCCTTATCTCCTGACTCCTCCCAAGATGAAAAAAAAAAGAAAACACAGAGGCAGAGCTATGCATGCTCAATTACTCTTTCCAAATGTGCCACTTTCCCAGGGGCAAAGTTAACTGTGTTCAGAGAAAAATCTATCATCACAGAATCCAATAGTTATGGAAAAACATTTCCCATTCTAAGATCTCCCAGTTTACTCTAAGCCTCTGCATTTAACTATTAATCTGCAGCTGACAAGGAGAGCAGCCATCTTCCCAAGGGAAAGGAAGCAGTTTTGTCAGGACAGCCCCGTCCCCATCAGCCAAAGGATGGTCCCCAGACACCAGCCTCTGTTTATCCTGGGCAGACCCGCTAAAGAATTAGATTTCCCCCAAGAAGGTCCTGATATAGATCACAGTCACGCGTCAGTCAAGCCAATCCCAAGACTATCCCGAAGGCACAGCTGAAAATCAACTCTTTCCCATTTCTCAATCCACACTTCTTTAGACACACTGTCCAGTATAACATTTCATATCTTCTGCAAAAAGAGTAAATAATATTAGAATAATAGGCACTCCAATAATAAAATGCCAAAAACATAGAAATTCCAAAACTTTTAATATAAAGCCCTGCCTATTGTCAACATCCCAGTAAGAATTTAAACCTCATGATTAACTTCTCTTTAAAGCCACACAAATTAAGTCCAAAATGAATTTTTTTACCTTGTGAATTACAGTTCAAAGTTTGGAATTCTTAAATAAAGGTCTAAAAACTATCTCCTCTGACTTACTAGTCTGTTCACCAGATTTCCTGATGTCACTTGGACTGAGGTATTTTATCTGGTTTAGCATCTCTGACTACACCTTCTCTCCCAGAGTCAGCATCGTTACTTCGGGGCATGAATTAGTTAAGGCAAGGTCAGCTGCTGTGCACGCCAAACTCCAAGTGCTTTGACATGATAAAAGTGCACTTCCTGGAGTCCACAGTGGGCTTCCTGGTTCGCAGGATGGGGAGAGGGCTGCGTTCTGCTCTACCCTGTCATTCAGAGGCCTGAGCTGATGACAGAAAGTTCTACCATCCTCAACACAAGGCGTCCAAGGTCATCCTGAGCATGCAGATCCTTTTTTTTTTTAAGTATTTTTTACTGACTATGCTATTACAGTTGTCCTAGTTTTTCCCCTTTGCCCCCTCTTCCTGGTACCCTCTTCCCAATAGCAACCTATGCACCTCTCTTAATTTCCACTTCCCACTTGAAGCTTGTGCTCTGGCATAGACTCCGCCTAACAACAGAGCATCCACACACTCTTAAGAAGAGGCCATTTCCATCTTGTGCCCGAGGGGCTATTTCTGTTGCTTCTTGCCATGGAATGAGTTAGGAAAAAGAAACCTGACCCCTGGGGAATAATTTCTCTTCAGTAATGAACCAGCCAGAGACAACTGGAGACTGTCAGACATGGAGTAACTCTTGGCCTATGGCCAGACCAGGTGAAATTCAAAGGGAGCCTCTCCACATGTCCCTTTGTGGTGTGAGACACAAGTGGAGTTTGGGTAACAGAACCAGAACAACCTTCCGAGACTTGACATCAGAGATTTGAGGCCAGAAATTAATTCATGCTTTGTGATAAAGGTGAGCAAAACAAATATTGGTCTGCCTAACAATGCCCAGAAAAACTCATAAGGACAGTTTTCCTATGCCTCAGCTGCCCCTGCTTGAGCTTGAATCTATCCTTCTAAGAACTCAGTCCTATTTCACCCCTGCAAACTCATTCAAAACAAATCTATTCCCTCTCTCCTCTTCAAATCAAGATAGCAATCCTTAGGAAGATACCTGTAGTCCTTCTTACCAATTCCAATGTTGCATGCTATTGAGTCCATCAGCCATCCTTGACTCACTCTCTTCATAACAAGTTCTAATGTATTTGTTTTCTGAATGTGGTACTCTAGGTAAGCAGTAAGCAAAAGAAGACACTCTACTCTCATTATATATCATAGACTTCTAGAAATCCTGACTTTGTTTGAGTTGACATGTTTTAACCATACTTAACCAAACTTAAGTTTCAAGATTCTTTTAGAAATTCTGATGCTTATGTCCTTAATGTCCTTATGTCCTTAATGCTGATGTTTGCAGGGACTATATTTATTTGGAGATTTTTTTTTTTGATCCAAGTTCTAAAAACCAGTTACGAGTTTTGTAAACCCAGACTACTAGCTAAAACTTTCTGAACCTCAGTGTCATCTTAAAATGCAATTATAGTTCCTCCCCTTCAAGGCTGTCAGTTTGTGGTAACAAAGTACCACATACTAGGTGTATTAAACATTTTCTCACAGTGCTGGAAACTGAAAGTTCAAGATCAAGGTATCAACAGCACTGGTTTCTTCTGAGGCCTCTCTCCTCAGCTTGCAGATAGCCATCTTCTCCCCATGTCTTTACATGGTCTCCTTTTTTGTGTGTCTGTGCCCTTGTCTTTTCTCATAAGGGCTCCAGTCATATTGGATTAGGGTCTACCCCACTGACCTCTTTTAATGCTAGTTACCTCTTTAAAGACCTCATCTCCCATTACAATCACATTTTGAGGTACTAGGGTTTAGAATATCAACACATGAATTTTGCAGAACAATTCAGCCCAAATGAAATAGTTTTAGAGTCACATGGAATGACCCTGCAATAAATGTCCTTCAAATGCCTGAATCAGATGATGGACCTCTCTCTTCAACCTTTGATAAACTCTTCCTAAATTTTCATTTTTGGGGTTATAGAGGTTTTGGGTGTTTTTAATGTTTGGGGTTACTTTTTTGTTTGTTTTCTTTTTTGTTTAGTTTGCTTTTTGAAGGTAGGGATTCAATCCTAATTATTTTTACATCCCTTCAAAGAACCTCCATAAACTTAAATAAATAGTTGATCAAGAAGCTACTCTTGAATTGATTGAAATAAATCCAATTGAATTAATTGTTAATTTAATTGCCAAAGAAACTATGAGCCATTGCAAAGACCTCCACTCTTATCTATTTTAACTGTTTTTGCTTCTGTTATCTTCCATTCTTTCCTCTTTCACATACCTCTTTGTCATGTCTCACAACAGAACAAACTCCTCAAACTTACTCTCATCATCTAACCTCCTTGTGGCCCCTGTTTTTCTCCTTCCCTGTGCACTTGCCAGGATAGTGAGTTGCTCTGTGTTGCTGGTCAGTGGCTAATTTCCTTTTTATCAGGAATAAAGAAACCCTTAATTGCCTCCTGCAATACCACTGGCATAATCCTGACACTAACACATCACAATGAACAGGAGGCTCATTAATAAACATGCAGTGCTGTGAAGAATTTCACTGATCCCTCTCCAGGTCATTAAATCTATACATGTTTGATGGGCAATAAAAGAGAAATGTGGAATGATAATGGCATCTGTAGGAGGCTGCAGCTCTCCTGGTCTCCTGAACCACAAGAAAAGACAGGAAATGATCCATGTATTTTTTAAAATATATATATATTCTACTCATTATTACTAATTTTAAGTGTCTGGGCATATTTCATAGGCAACTGGTTTGTAAATAAAACTGAGACTGAGTCTCTAGCATTAAAGGCCTTCAACTGGAAGTGGGGATGCGACGCCCAGTCTGATTACACAAGAGGAAGCAGTGCGCTCCACAAACAGTTTTTGTGCGGGGTGACTTGGAGGGCGGGTGCTAATCAAAACACATTTCTGTCTGTCACCTTTTATGACATAAATGAAGGATGTTGCCCCGTGTTGATGAGATATTAAGCAAGTCGGGTTCTAATTCCAGAAATAACTCAACAAGCCAACAAAGATAAAACAGCCCTACGAGTTTATTCTTTAAAGTTAAAATCAAAGAAATAATTCATACCATGTAAGACAGGTATGTGATTGACTTTAACATTTTATTTTTACTGTTTACCTCACAGATAAAGTCAAACAGAAACTACACATAATAAAACAAAATGCCTAAAATAACTGATGTTAAAAACCAACACATCCTAACATCAGCCTACAATGGTAACTTGGTACGAAGCAAGTATGGACAGAAGTACTGCAGTAAACCTTTGGCAACTGAACATTCAAAGTTTGTGATTTCTTCTTATGTTTTGCAGCAATTCAAAAATGTACAGTCATTTTGGATTTTGCCGAGGCTGATTTGAGTCACACCCCACCGCCACCCAGGAGTCTGACAGAATGAAGTACTCCGCAGAACTAGTGAGTTTACCTGGACACTCAGTGTCCAACCCTGACGTGCTTGTCTCTTTTCTCACTTGCAGTAACTCTCATCAGATAACTTTTGTTCAAAAAAAAAAAGAGGACCTGTTAGGAGGTAGGGAAGACAAGTGTGGTTTATATAAAATCTGACATTGAGGAGAAAACCAAATGATAAAGATAATACTGGAGTGTTAAGAAACATGTAAGGACTGCCAGCAAATTGCAATTACAATATATTATGCTTAATCTGAGGCAAGTCTGAAATCTGGTTGAAGATTATGGCATGAGTGCGCCCTAGCCTTTACTGAAAATCATAAAGGATAAAGCCTGAAACTGTCTCGATGAGAGCTCGAGCCAGATCAAGGATGATTTATCCGAGTTAGAAAGCACAGTGGAGGCTCCCACACATCGCATCTGGAGCCACACCGCCTGCATGTGCTCCCAGCGCCATCCCTTTTGCATCTGGGGAGGGAGTGATCACATTATCTCGAGCCTTGGCATAGTCTTTTGGATGACAAGCATCACTTAATATTGAACTTATATAAAGTTACAGCAACTAAGTTTCGAAAGGAAAAAATATTACAGCTCCCATAAATGATGTGCTAATAATTATAAAACACCACAAATATTTTATAAATAGCAAATTGAAATTAAAACACTATATAATGATGAAATCAATGTAGGAGAAGCCAAGGTATTAAGGCATTGGACACATGAAGAAATTTTTTTAAACTTTAGGTAAAATTTTCCCAGCAAGCTCCTTACTCTCATTCTGGAAGTCCCTCTCTCCTCTTAGAGTCAACCTCCTTCTTGCCTTGAGGCCTCTCCCATACTGTTCTCTCTGCCTGGAACCAACACCACCGACCAGGCCTAACTTAAACTCCTGGAGATCTTCCAGGTCTCTGTTTAAAAGTTCATTCCACAGGGATATCCTTCCTAATGCTCCTTTCCGATCCACCCCAATGTGGATGAAGTCATCTCATTATAAACCCTCAAAGCATCCTGAACTTCCTTTCACTGTACGTGTTTCAATCGCACTTGCAGTGGGATATTAAGAGGGACCTTTTCTGTCTCTCACGACTGCAACTAAAACTCCAAAGCTGAGAACAACAGGTGCAAAGGACCCTTCCATTCTCCATGAGACTACTAAACACAGTCCAGGGATTTACTAGTAGCAGAACTAGCCCTGCAGTCCTCTCCTGGATCTGATCCCATATGACAGATCCTTAGTCATTAGAAGAGGAGTTATTAGAGGTTACAGGAAATTTTGGAAAAAATATATCCCTCCAAAACCAGGTGACAGGTTTAGAGAGTCATTCATAGAGGTTGGGAGAGAGGCATTGATTTATCCAAAGGGAATATTGTCACCTTCAGCAGACTTCGTGATCCTCCTTTGGTTATCTACACAGAGAAATGGAGGACTAGACAAAGAATGGGGCAGAGAGCAGCAACTCTGACCCTCACAGCAGCCCTGTGATAAGGACACATGTGTTTCCATGGATACAGTAAACACTGCAAAAGGTAGCCTGACTGTATCCTGCTCAACGGAGCAAGTGTCCTTCCAGGTGTGGGGTCTCTAGCAACCAGCAATTATCAGGGATGCCATCAGATGTAAGGGCCGGAGCTGAAAGGAAGCTGCCACAGTGACAATCTGGAGTCAAAAGAGGACCATGACACCTTGCACCAGTTGATTAAAAAAGCTTTTGCCCCTTTTTTATAAATCTTCCTCCAACCTCAGCACAGTACCAGCTCCACACACCATGAGGCCAAAAGCTGACAGATTCAGTCAGGAAAAAAAAGAAGTAGAAAAAACAGACCCTGCCCCCCCCCCCCCCCCCCCCCCCCCCCCCCCGCCTTCTCAGTGCATGTCCCACCAGGGGTCAGGACAGGGCTGGGAGAGAAAAAGAAACAAGCAGTGTGTCTGACAAGGGACTGGACTTTCTACTAAGTCTGGACTGAAATAGTTTTGCACCCAAAGTGGCTGGAAAGTTATGGGACACCCCTAAAAGTCATTAAGGAGAATCAACAAGAATAGAGGAAGGCACTAACTGGAGAAAAAACCATCTCATGCATGCATCCCACTAAATTCAGGCAGTCTAGTTCACAGATGAGCTAGTTCTATGGTTTTGTAAGTTTAGTAGTGTGTTTGTTTGCTTAATGTTCACATCTTCCACCAGACGATAAGGTCTGTGGGGGCAGCTCAGCATGACACACGGTAGGTAGGCCTCTCCCCAATATTCGTCAAATGAATGATTAATATTTGTTAAATAAATAATTGTATAGAATACTTATAGAGGTTAATGCTCTTGAATTCTCATTTTAAAATTTTTAATAGTTCAGAATAACCATCAAAAACATGCTTCATTGCATCCATATAAGAAAGATATTCTAATAATCAGACCTATCTAATTTAAAAACTAGACTTTGAAGCCAGAAAAGAAATTTGCGGGGGAGGGTAGGAAAGAGAACCTTCTGCCAGAGGATTTTTTCCCTCTGGAAATGCCATATTAAATATAAGTTTCATATTCCTTAGAAGGAAGGGACGGTAGGGAAGCAGCATATAGCACTAGTCTGATGGGAAAAATCCTCCAATAAGTAGCTGTAGCTGTTGCTTGTTCCAGAGAAAGGCAGATGGGGTGGGAAGTAGAGGGAGTTACTTTTTCCTGTGCTTTCCTTATAATGTCTCTCAAGGTGATATTTCATCCCAGAGTGATCGAAGTCCCTGAAATTTCAAGAGCAGGCAGGCCTTTTTTTACAAGCAACAGTAAAAAAATTTTGAGCAGCTAAGCATGTTACTAGGGAATTAATAATAAATCTGTACAGATTGATATTCCCCTGAGATAAAAAGAAAGAGAAAATATTAAAAAACTGATGCTTCTGGCAAATGAAAAACTAATGGAGTGTAAATCTCTCCAGGGAGGGGGGGACACGGTGCTTGCTTTTCTTCCCGAGACTGAGGCCTACCGCGGGAGTTAATGAGCGGGGCGCTGCGCTCTCGTCCCGGGACCCCGTGGGAGCAGTAACACTGACCCAGCCAAACAGCACGGTCCAAGGAAAGGGCCCAAGAGGCTTAGGTAAGAATGCCATCTCTGCTGTCTGCTAGCTGTGAGGCCTCAGAAAAGTAACAATGTCCTTGAGCCTCAGTCATTGAAACGGAAAATGAGGAGGACAGCTCCTTCGTAAGGTGAGGCGAATTAAACCGAGCATATAGGCACTGGCTGAGATCCAGTAAGAACTCCATAAGCTTCTGGTTCTTTTCCCAGAATACAGTATGTTTTTCTAGGTAAGCTTATCCTTATCCAAAAGAGCTTCTTTATACCACTAACACAGAGTACTACTCTATTATAATAACAATTCAAGGTCTTTAACCTCAGGAAGTCTTTCTCTTCCAATTTTATCGTATCCGGTGTTAGAGACATCAGTTCCTTGAAAGTGTCGATCACGCTTCTTCGTGGTCCATCTCCTTCTACCAGCCCTCCGTCTCCCCGTCATCAGTCACCAGTAGTAGCTCGCACGTGCTGTGAAGCCAGGGTCTATATTTTTGTCACTACTGTAATCAGCATTAACACAGAATCGAGCACTTGGTAGGTAGGTACTCAGTAGCTGTTACCTGAATAGATGAATATAAGATATTTTCATCAAGACAAGCTAACTGCTATATCCAACAACCTCAGTATCCCACTGTCTTGAGCCAGTAAATGTGCACTTCTCAAATATCCACGGTGGAATGTGGGTCAGCATGGGCTGTGTTCTGCACAATCATTCAGACACTGGGATCTTTTCATCTAGTATTTCCATTTTCTCCAGAGCCTCCCAACGCTCCACTGAATCTTCTATATCCAACCAGCAATTAAAGAAGAATCCCAGGGAGATTTCAGTGGCCAGGCCCGGACGTGATGTTCATCACTTCCCTTTGCATTCCCCTGACCAGAACTCGGGCACCTGGCCCCACCTGCCTAGAGAGGAAGCTGGAAAAAGTAATAAAACTACGTCCCCAGAAGGAAGATGGAGACGTTAGCCGGACTCTCTCACTTAATAGGTCAGTCCATATGTGTCAAGTAATCAAGTGACTAGCATTAAGAATTAGGCAGATAATTGCCATCCAAAAACAATAGGCAAGGTTTGGGAACAAGATTCTAAGAGTCAGGGAGGCTTGGGAAAATGGAGAACAAACACGGTAGAAGAAACCAAAATCCAAAATAAGAGACCAAGACTGAAAATAAAGGCAAAAGTTCAGAACGCCGAAGATGGTGGACAACATTGTAGCTCAATGTCATTGTCGCTGTAGGTAGTTAGCTAGCTATTAATAAAAGAAGGAAGCAAAGGGAATCAGACATTGTTGAGCATAATCAACCAGGGAACATAAGCTTGTTTAACCAGGAAGAGACAGCTTCACACACTCCAGAGGATCACAGCATTGTCCTGCCAAGGATTAACACCCCTCCCCTCCCCCTCCCTCCAGCACCAAATATTTTGGGAGAAGCAGGGGAGATAAACACATATACAATAGAAGTGAAAATGGCACAGGGGCAGGTGTTTGACCATGGAGGCCTATCAGTCTAACCTGGAAAAGGGATCAATTGGCTAGGGGGTGAAACCATCAGAAGTCTGCAAAAACCTGGGAAGTTGATTGGTTATTTTTAAAAAACACCCAGTCTGTCCAAAGCCTGAGATAATGTAACCCAACTTGGCAAAGAAGCATACTCTTGCTTTCTCTCTTTTTCTCGGGAACACATGCTTGCCCTGTTCATTCATGTGGTTTCTCCATAGTAATCATGTAGGCCTAACAGCCATGGTAGCCAGTAATTACCTGGACTCTAAACACAGCTCAGGGCAGAAGCTTGGGTACAGCAAAGCAGGCAGGAACAACACTAAGCTACCAGGATGGAAACTGAGGCCATTTAGCAGCATCCTGTGGGATCTAAAGAACTAAATTTTAGTATGAAACAGAAGCTCTGAACACTGGCTTTTGTTTTGGCCTTGCTGAAGACATGGTTGGACTTTTTCCATGGCAGGACAAAGGTGGGGAATAGGAGCAGCCTTCTATTTCCACCCAAATAAATGTTACCATACTGTATTCTCCCTCATGGGTCTTCTGAATGCTTTCCTTGAAACACCACAAGAACCCCACTCTCACTACCAGCATCAGCAAATATCAACACCAAACTGATGGCAGCAAAGGTAGCTATCTAAGTTATGCCTGCTTCAAATCCTCCATATTCTGAAAACGGAAGCAGGTTGGGTTTCGGATGAGGTTAATGTGCCTCAGTCTGCAGAGGTAGGAATTCAGAGGCAAGGGACTGTCGGTAGTGCAAACTACCAAAGCCACAGAGTAGCTGACATGAAAGCTGCTATTGGCTGTCTACAAGCCCTACTCACTGGATATGATTAGGGAAACGAGTGCTCCTTCAGAACCTGAGCTTCTGCATTCCTTATTCCCTGTTATGCATGTGCAGACCGAGGGGCAGATTCTAGAAAGGTCATGTTTTCCTGGAAGAGCAGGCCTTATCTTAGTTAGAACTGCTATAACAATATGCCACAGACTAACATTTATTTTTCATAGTTCTGAAGGCTGAAAATCTACCAGCATGGTTGAGTTCTGCAGAACAGTCTTCCTGCTTAAACACACATCTTCTTGCTGTGAGCTCACAGGGTAAAGAGCAGAGGGAAAAGCAAACTGACTCCAGTCTCTTCTTATAATGGCACTAATCCCATCATGACAGCTCCACCCACATGACCTAATCACCTACCAAAGGTCCCACCTCCAAATACTGTCACACTGCAGGTTAGGTTTCAATGTATGGATTCTGTAGGGGACACAAATGTTCAGCAACAGCAGGCCTTATCCTGGAAGACAAGTACAAGATTCCCTGCATTCACCTGGACGGCGGGTGTCAGCATCTCCAGCCCTTACTGTGAAAAGGCATCCTTGCCTGGACAAGAACAAGGTCCAGGGCGGCCTCTGCAATTGCCTGCAGCACTGGCCTTAACAGGACAGTGACACGACCATTCTCTCGTACCCCTTTCAGGTTTCCCTTTTCAGCACATTCCCCCTTCCAAGCACAGTAATTAGTCCTTTTTTCTGGGTTTAATTGTAAATTCATTTTGATTAATTAGCCTCAGAGCTGACTTGGCAGTTATTGAGACATTGGAGTGGGTTCTGGATTTATTTTGTGTTCCGAGCCCTGCACTCTCTGGGATTCCTTTCTCTGTAAGCAGCAAAACTTCAAGTTCAAACTGACTATGTTAGAAAATGCTTTATGTGTCTAATTAACTATTTGTCACTTTGAGGTAAGTACAAAGATAAAATCTCACCATCCTGTGTAAGGTGATGGATGTGTATCTTTTTATAGTGCCATGGACCAGAGAACTCAAGAATCAATTTCTACTCTTGGGAACAATGACAAAATTGTCTAATATATTAATTTGTGCTGTGACACATTACTCATGATGTAACCTCCAAATGTTTTCTCAAAATCTTCAAGTCTCCTTCCTCTACTGACATTGTCTTAGGTCTCTACCTGCAAAAAATCAACGTGAAAACTGAAGCTGGTAATATTGTATATAGCCCAGCACATCAGAGCTGAGAACCCCAATGACATTTGCGAGAAGGGTCCAAGCCGGAGACTGAAGACCAAGAACTGACTCTTACCCCTGCCACTCACTCTTTGATTAGGACTTTCAGACATCCAACTGAAATGAGTACAAGCAAAATAGGGAATGTTTTAGCTCGTAGAACTGGAAAGTCCAGGAATTAGTAGTCTTCAGACACAGTTAAATCAAGGAGATCAAACCACATACCGAGGCTCTGTGTCTGTCTCTCTCCTGTGCTTGCCTCTGTTTCCTTTTTCATTGATGTTATACGGTCAACAGTGTGTTTAAGGCGGTGAGAGCAGACAGCCACTGGCAGCAGTAGGTTACGACTCTCGGTCCAGCTCAAAGGGAGTTGGACCCTCTCTGAACCTTCACAGGCAAAGTTTTACATCAGTCTCTGATTATCACATCTGGCTCACCAGCCCACCCCTGAATAATCACTGTAGCAAAGAGATAAAAGAATCTAAACTATGAAGGTTATGTCTTATACCCGTTTTTATGGTAAGATAGTAGAAGGGAAGGGGATCAAAACAGAATAATAGAATCATCATAACCACAAACAATGAGGAAATGTGGTCCCAGTAATGCAAGGTCAGGTTCTATTATCAGATGCAAAGAAAGGCTAGGATAGACGTAAGCACCAGGAATTTGCTACATCACCTACTTAAATCAATTACTTCATCTGAAAAACATGCCTCAGAATATCTCTATTCTCTTTACATAAAAGCAAAAGCACAAAAAAAAGTCTCAGAAAAAGGACTTCGGAGAAAAAATATGTGTTAAATGCTCTAAAAAATAAAGCACATCTATTGTACTATTATTGAAAGCACACATTTGCACTGACACTTTGGAAGTCAATTTGGCTTTGTAAAGCTGAATATTCATAAACCTACACAACCCAGGACTTTTACTCCTCAGCAGCAGAAACAAAGGTGAGCACAAACACACACTGCTCCCCACAGTTCTCACCCCCCCTCTCTCACACTAGGTTTGGCCACATGGCTCCCTCAGGTAAAGGGAATGTGGATAGCGTCGCCTGCACCGCTGGGATGAGACGAAGCCCTAAGCAGTTCTACAGTGTCCCTCTTCCCCTCCAAGGAGGCAGAGCCTCACATTCTTGGAGACAGCTCACGATGGTGCAGCCTCTGTCAGCCTGAGCCCTGGGACCGCCCCACCAGGAAATCAACCTTTGCTGTGTGAAGCCGTCTGCACCCAGGGGTTAATTTTTCACAGCAGACTCTGCTTCTCCTGTCTGGTGCAATCCTCAAGAGAAGTTTTTGCTCATGTACAGCAGGATCAGAGCAGCACTGCTCATAATACTAAAAATGTCTATGCAGCCCCATTGCCCATTGACTCCTCTGATGAATTTTTTTTAAATCATGGTATATTTACATAGGAAAATACTATGCAGTGATAAAATACATTGCTACAATCATCACTATGTATGAATATTAACAACATAATGACAAGTGGAAAAAAGCAACTCCCAGAAGGTAGCATAGAGTGTGATGCCCTTTTCCAAAGTTTAAAAATAAGCAAAGGAAAATATATTATTAGTCATATATGTTATTTTTAATTGAGTTTATTGGAGTGATACTGGTGAATAAAATTATATAGGTTTCGGGTTTGCAGTTCTGTAACACAACATCTGTATATTGTACTGGGTGTTCACCACCCCAAGTTGTCTCCTTCCATGTATCCCTCCACCGTCCCCCCCAAAACAACGCCTCATCAACCCAGACCAGTATGGCGATTACCAGAGGAAAGGGGGCAAGGAATTGGAGAGGGTGGAAGAGGGTATGTCATTTTTTTTAAAGCAAGAAAATGCCCATCACAGAAATTAGCATAGTGTTTACTTGAGGAGGCGACACAGGAGATAGATAAAGACAGCTACTGGTAATTGCAAAGGACTGAGTATTTCTGCTCCTCCCCAAAAGTCACATTAGTTTGGTTTAGTTTGGTTTCAGGAGGATGGAGATAACATCTGAAACATGAGCCTGGAAGCCACCGAACCTTATCAAGGGAACTATTTCCTCCCATTTTCAGTTTTCAAACTTTCCTCCTCCACGTAGAAGGGGCAGTCACTGTCAAAATGGGAAGCTGTGGGAGACTGTGTTTGGCTAACCAGTCTCTGAATTTGTGTCCTCTCCCTTATGTTGGTCCCCTCAACCCCTTTCGTTAACATACACTTCATCTTCACGCCCTCTCCAGTCTCTCATCTGCCAGAACGTGGTTCAACAACAAGCTGGAGTCTTCTCCTCTGTAATGTATTCCTGTTCTCTTCACTCTCTAAACAATTTTCCTGGGCGTCTCAACAAACATGGCTTCGAAAGCCCCTAGAGGCTGCTGGTAAATGCCAAATTACACAGTTCTCTCCTGAGCAAAAGAATGGTAACTCTGCTCACTTTTTATCTCCATTTAGTGTCTGACAGAGACCTTAATTTAAAACATACCATATTCCCTTTTTAACTTCTCACAAAAGTCCATTTTTCCTCCTTCACCCTTTTTTGATTAATAAATGGCTATTACTAGTTACCCAGTTTCTAGAACTACGGTTCTAGAGTTAACCCTAGACAATTTCCTCCCTTTAAATATCTGGTGCAATGTTGTTAGCTTTCCCATGAAACATCAGGGCAAAAATGGTTAGGGAAGAGTGTGAAGACTGTCCCTAAAGATGTGAACCACTCGTAAGAATCCCCATAAATGACAGGGGAGAGGTGGGGCACAGGTTCTCAAATGAGCAGGTTCTATCTTACCAGACAGAACTACAAACCAGAGAAACTTGTGACTCTGTTTTACTGACAGACCATTAAGACATAGAAATAGTCAAATACATAGTTTGGATGTTTGTTTCTTCCACTCTATTGTAATTCCCTAAAAACTACGGGCTATGTTTTATTGATCTTTGATTCCTCAATGCCTACCATGGTATACATGCCTGCCGACATACAATAGATAACAATAATATTTGTTATTCAGATGAATAAATCAGTATACAGTGTAACTTTGACAGTGCTATTTACAATGTACGGCTGAGGAACCTCGGTGGCACAGTGAGCCGCCTCCGAGCCCCCGAGCCCCCGATCACGGGAGGACCGCCCCTCAGTGAGCCCACACATCAGACCACTCTCAAAGGGAGAAGCCGTTCAGAGCAGAGCTTCCTGACTGCCTGCCAGCAAGTTATCTTGCCTTGCACTTAACATATTTTCTAGCTTCACATCAACAAGCAAACATAAGAAGGAAGGGAAAAGGCAAGAGTTCAGGAACAAATAGCTTGCTATGTTTTGGAAACATTTGCCTCGAGGATTTGGCAGCACCATTCATATTCATTTTGTCTTTGTTTTTTTCTGAAGTATCAACAAATAACATCATAAAAAGAAGCACAATGCTTTCACAGAATGTAAATGAGATGAAATAAAGAGGATGCTATTTCTCTAGCATAAATATTTGCCAGTGTGGTTAAACTTTAGAGAAATCATGATGAATAGGTGCCTGCTCATGGTCAGAGGAGCTCTGTGTATTTGTTGTAAGTGTATTCACTTGAAACTGATTATTATCTCATTATTATTAAATGTTTTATTTACCTTGTGATTTCATATTTTTGTCAGATCATTTCCTTTATGCAATAAACACCAGCGTCAGGTGTTCATGGTGGTGACCCACATACAGCTACCCGGCGCGATATAGTGAGGCCCACTGTCAATAAATTAATAATGTTGACCTGAACAGAATAGGAAAAGCACACCTTCTACCCACCAGGCACTACTGACTATTAACAAATGCCATGAAAAGTGCTGTGCCCATGCCAACCCAGCAGTGGCACGCCAACAGTGGCTTTTTAGTTTGTCTTAGAAGCGAGGGGTTGGGGCAGGTGTGCATTCGCATGCCCACCGTAGTTAATAATAACTTCTAAGTCTGGCATTTCCTGATAATGCAACAAGCTTATACAACAGCTTTCACCCA
The DNA here is from genome assembly GCA_004024845.1 of Tonatia bakeri. Classification (NCBI taxonomy): domain Eukaryota; kingdom Metazoa; phylum Chordata; class Mammalia; order Chiroptera; family Phyllostomidae; genus Tonatia; species Tonatia bakeri. The sequence goes on from PVIA01003824.1 coordinate 96,745, forward strand.
AGACCTTAAAAACGCTTAAAATCAAGCAAGTATTATCGGCATTTGGAAGATAAGAAAACCCCAGAAGATTACAGAGTTTGCCCAAGGTCAGACAGAAAAACTTACTAAAGCAAAAATATAGCTCAAGGTAACCAACTCCCTGTCTGTTGTTCTAATTAGCCAAGCCTCTCCTGTGCAGGGCTTGAAACTCTGCCTTAGGTTCTCAGAAACCTCCACCGGATCGCTGAAGTCCAGGGAACATTCCCACAGGGCAGCTGTGGTTAATTGAACATCTTGCAACTTGCAGATTCTGTTATTAGTCTCATTAATTAGTTTAAAGCATTTCTCACAAAACAAATTCTCAAAACACATGAAAATTAAGGATTTCCCCCTTGTTTTATAATCTCATAAATTAAGACATTAAAAACAAATTATAATTGAAATAAATGTGTCACATTTTCACTTACAACTCAATAGAAAAATAAGGCCACCAACTGTACTCAGTTAACTGCAAAGAGGCTGGAGGTGCAAAGGCCATCCACAAACAATCCCTCCACGGTGCAGAGGGTGTTCTGAATTAAGTAGCACGAAAACTAATTTGAGTAAATTGCCTAACACAGGTAAAGCTCTGAAAAATACCAAGTGATAATGTCTAACTAAGACGTTTCCCTTTCATGTCTGTGCTGCTGCATTTGCTGTTCCCTAAACCCTGATCACCTTTCCCGTCTCATCGCTCCTTCTTTATCATGTTAATTCCCAACAAACCCAACTTACTATCACCTTGTCCCTGAATCCTTGCCTGCCCCCATTTCTACCTCATCCCTCCAGACTAAAATACAGCCCTCCTCCCTGCTCCTAGGACTCTCTTGGCCTCTATCAACCACCTATTTTCCAGTTGCCCCCGTGCATTAGACTGAGCTCCAAGGAAGCAGGAGAGTGCTCCAACTTTGTAAAAGTCGGAGAGGAGCCAGTGACTAAACGGTTAGGAAAATTGTCCAAACTGGAAAAGGTGACTTTCTCCTATTTCAGCCCCAACAAGTAAAGAGCTGAGGCCTGTCACCCTTATTATCATTACTAGAAGAAGAAAGCTAAACAAACTGAAAAACCAATGACTTTTCTTGGACCCATTAGATAACTGAAGTTTCCAGGAAAAGAGCTGTTCCAAAATCTGGAGAGGACGGTGGATCCAGAGTCAGGGCTGAGACCTGCTTACCTGGGAGCCAACACCGCTGGAGCCGTAACTGATAGAAACACTCAAATGACAATTTTGATGAGCTGCTGGAAGCGGAGTGTGGCCCAGTGTGAGTGATAAACCCCTGGGAGCTGCAGTCTTTAGGAGCCCTCACACCTTTGTGGGTTTTATCTCCAGGAGCCCCACCAGGTGTTTATGGTGAAGAGCCAAGAAAGATCCTGTTGTGGTTCTGGCAGGGGTAGGAAAAAAATAGCCACTGTGAAATTCCCAGAGCATTCTCCACAACAAAGGCCTCATTTCCAGGGGAAAATCTTTACCACAGTTTTATCCCATATGAGGTTGAGCTTTTTCCTGACTCCAACCCCTCTACCCTTCCTATATCACATAAGATATAAAGCGAAACTAAGAAACACTTATGACGAGCATAACCCAGGTCCACGAAATTTAATCATAAGATTGCAGAACACTTTCCTGGCCCACACCTTACCACAGCACAAACAGGACGGCAGTGTAGTAGCAATGGATCACAGCTGAAAGCTGTGAGATGAGGACTCTATCCAAGGAGATTCTTGGGGAACAAAGACAACAGGGAATTGTTAGACAAGGACACTCAAGGAATCTGAGGCCTCTGACACCAACGCTACAGCAAACATTAATACTGTCTAACTCCTAGCCATATTTTAAAGAAGGAGAGAAAGAAAACCTTCCCACTAAAGGCCTATTTACCTCAGTTTCTGTAAGTCAATACAATATATACAAGTTTCAGCAAAAAATCACAAGTCATGCCAAAAAAAAAAAAAAACAGTTTTAAGAAGCAAAGCAAATATTAAAACCAGAGTCAGATATGACAGATTTTGGAATTATTATACAGGGAATTTAAAGGACTATGACTAACATGTTGAGGCCTCTAATGCAAATAATAGATAATATGCAAGATCAAATATAAACAGAGAGATAAAACTCTAAGAAAGTAGCAAAAGAAAATGCTAAAAGGAAAAACACTTCAAAAATGAAGTATATCTTTGATGAGCTCACCAGTAGACAGATCTCAATCAAGAAAAGTCTACCTGAAGACAAACAAAAATCATCATACAGCAACCCCAAATCTGTGGGAAACAGTAAAAGCAGTCTTGTTCATAGCATTACAGGCCTACCTCAAGAAGCAAGATAAATCTCAAATAAACGATCTAACCCTACACCAAAAAGAACCAGAAAAACAATGACAAACAAAACCCAAAGTAGAAAAAAGAAAATAATAAGGATTACAATAGAAATAAATGACAGAGAGAGAAAAAAAAACAATGAAACCAGGAGCTGTTTCTTTGAAAAGATAAACAAGATTCACAAACCTTTAACCAGACTCATCAAGAATAAACAGAGAGGACCTAAATAGACAAATTCAGAAATTAAAGAGAAGTAGCAACTGACACCGTAGAAACACAGAGGATTGTAAGAAAATACAAAAAACAACTATGTGTGAACAAATTGGGCAACCTGGGGAAAATGGATAAATGCCTAGAAATATGCAACCTTCCAAAACTGAATCAGGAAGAATCACAAAATCTGAATAGACCAATTACAACTAATAAAATTGGAGAAGTAATCAAAACACTCTGGGCAAACAAAAGTCCTAGACAGGATGTCTCCACAGGTGAATTTTACCAAGCATTCAAAGAAGAACTAACACCTATCCTCCTAAAACTATCTCAAAAAAATCAAGAAGAGAAAAACTTCCAGGCTCTTTTTATGAAGCCAGAATTGTCCTAATTCCAAAACCAGATAAAGACACTCTAATAAAAGAACACTACTGACCAATATTCTGAATAAACATAAATGCAAAAATTTTTAACAAAATATTAGCAAAATGGATCCAGCAATACATTAAAAAGATCATACATCATGACCAATTGGAATTTATTCCAGGGATGCGAAGTTGATACAATATTCACAAGTCAATAAACATAATACATCACATAAACAAAGTGAAAGATAAATGTCACATAATCATAGAAATAGGCACAAAAATGATAACATCTAGAACCCATTTATGATAAAAACTCTTGGCAAAATGGGAATAGAGGGATCATATCTCGACATAATAAAGCCCATATATTACAAACCCACAGTCATCATACTCAATGGGCAAAAACTAAAAGCATTTCCTTTTAGATCAAGAACAAAGCAGCAATGTCCTCTTTCATTTCTCTTATTTAACAGAGAAATGGAAGTCACAGCAATCGGACAAGAAGAAATAAAAGGCATCCAAATTGGAAAGGAGAGAGTAAAACTGTCATTATTCACAGATGACACGATATTATATATACAAAACCCTAAAGAATCCACCAAGTAATTACTAGATCTAATACATAAATTTGGCAAAGTAGCAGGATAGAACATTAATATTCAGAAATCAGTGGCATTTTTGTACACCAATAATGAACCACCCAGCAAAAGAAATTAAGAAAACAATCCCATTTACTATTGAAACAAACATAACATATAATAAGGCACCTAGAAAATAATTTAACCAAGAAGGTAAAAGTAAAAGACCTATAGTCAGAAAATTATAAGATACTAAAGAAAGGAATTGAGGAAGACACATATAAGTATAAACATATACCATGTTCATGAATAAGAAAAATTAACATCATTAAAATGTCCATCCCACCCAAAGCAATCTGTAGATTCAAAGTAATTCCCATTAAAATATCAGTTGCATAGCTCACAGATCTAAACCAAATATTCCAAAACTTTATAGGAAACCACAAAAGACCCCAAATAGTCTCAGCAATCTTGAGAAAGAAGAACAAAGTTGGAGGGATCACACTACCTGATATCAAACTATACATCCAGGCAATAGTAATCAAACAGCATGGTATTGGCACAAGAACAGGAATATAGACCAATGAAAGAAAATAAAGAGCACAGAAATAAATCCATGAATTTATGGTTAATTAATATTTGACAAAAAGTCAAGAACATACAATGGGGTAAAGGCAGTCTATTCAATAAATGGTGTTGGGAAAACTGGGCAGATAAATGCAAAAAGATGAAACTAGACCACCAACGTACACCATGTACCAGAATAAACTCAAAATGGATTAAACACTTTACTGTAAGTTTGAAAACCATAAAAATTCTAGAAGAAAAGATATAAAGATTTCAGACATTTCTCATAACAATATTGGTGCCAATATACCTCATCAGACAAGGAAAAAATAAATAAATGGGACCACATCAAACTAAAAAGCTTTTGCACAGAAAAAGAAACCATCAAGAAAATGAAAAGGAAACCCACTGAATAGAAGATCATATTTGCCAATAATACAGCTGATAGGGTGTTAATTTCCAAAATATATAAAGACCTTATATAACTCAATACCAATAAGATAAACATCCCAATTATAAAATGGGCAAAGGACCTAATAAACTTCTCCAAGGAGGACATACAGATGGCCAATAGACACAAGATAAAATGATCAATGTCATTAGTCATCAGAGAAATACAAACAAAAACCACAATGAGATATCACCTCACACATCATCAGTAAATCAAAAAACAACAAATGCTGGCGAGGATGTGGAGAAAAGAAAACCCTCATGCACTGTTGGCTGGAGTGCAAATTGGTGCAGCCACAGTGGAAAATAGTACGGCATTTCCTCAAAAACTTTTTAAAAACTGCCATTTGACCCAGCAAACCCACCTCTGGAAATATATTCAAAGAAACCCCAAATACTGATTTAAAAGAATGCATGTGCCTCTATTTTCATTGCAGTGTTATTTACAATAGCCAACCTCTGTAAACAGCCCAAGTGCCCTTAAGCAGATGAGTGGATTAAAAAAACTGGTATATTTACACAACGGAATACTACTTGGCCATAAAAAAAAGGAAATCTTACATTTTGCTACAGCATGGAGGGACCTGGAGAACATTATGTTATGTGAAATGTGCCAGTCAGAGAAAGACAGATATCGTATGATCGCACTTATCTGTGGAATCTAATGAACAAAATAAACTGATGGACAAAATACATACAGAGGCGTGGACACATGAAACAGAGTGGCAGCTGTCAGAGGGGAGGAGTGTGGGGGGCCTGAATGAAAGAAGGTGAAGGGATTTAGCAAAAATAAAACATATATACACAGACAAAAGTGTAGTGATAGCCAGCGGGAAAGGGGGTGGGGTAGTTGGAGGGGAGCAAAGGGGCAATAAATGGGGACAGAGACTTTGCTTTGGGCGCTGGGTGCACAATGCAGTGTGCAGACGATGTTTTATTGAGTTGTACACTGGAAACCCATATGGGTTCGTGAAGCGGTGTCACACCAATAAATTCATTTTTTAAGTATCTTTCAAAGAGGTTTTTAACCTTGACAATGTTCATCAATTTCATTATTTACAGATCATGCTTTTTGTGCCATACCTAGGAGAACTTTGCCTATTTCCAACTTCTCAGATTATCACTCACTGAGATGCAGCACTAACAGAGAGAGGAAGGCACCTGGCCCCGAGAACAGCACACTCCTGCATGTACATTTACATGCACCACCGGTTTCGCTCACGTTCCCTGAACAAGGCACAGATTTTGTGGTCTCCTTATTAGCGTTCAATGAAAAATGTGTGTTTCTCTAGATTAAAATGAAAACAATTAAGTATAGTGTATAGATGGGGTTCAGGACAAAATATCCCAAAACCCTTGGCATAAGTGAATATTTTAAGAAAATAGTAGAAGTACAGTCACTTTGACGCCCGCCCCCCATAGCCTTCTTCTCTGAAAGAGGTCACAAAACCCTCTTGTGAGAGTGCCCTCCCAGTACCTAGAAGGAAGGAGTGTCCTTATCTCTAAAGACCAAGAAGAAACTGAACCAGCAGGCCTTGCTCAGTCTCACCAGCTTACTATGCTTACTTACTCTGACCTAGTGTGTTCTGTACCTGCCTACTTTTCATCAAACTGAGGCAGGTGAGCAAGAAGCTTGGAAAATTCTTAGGCAAGTGGCATGGGGAAACTGAGATAGTTAAACAGCTGAGCAATTTACAGCCAGATAATAATTAATAAGGTCTTATCTTCCCTAACCAAGGACACTTAGGAGCAAATGGTTTCCAGACTGTGCTGGGTGCAGAGCTGCCTCAGTTCCGGTCCCTTTTTTGGTGACATTCTCTGAAGGTGAAACTGACCAGGGAATGACCCTGATGCCTCCATACGCTCATTTTGATCCATGAGCATATCAAAGGACACACCTGGAAAGCTGATGAATATTCTGATTGAGAACCCCCTCCGCTAAAATTCCCATCTTTAGAAAACAGATAAAAATCTTTAAGGTAAAGGACTCAGCATGAACTCTCCCTTGAGCATGCCCATGCCTTTCCTCCCCTTCTTTCCTCAGGCCTGTGCCTCTGCTTTCTTTCTCCTAAGCTCTAAAGGTTCCCAGTAGACCTATACCAGAGGAAAAATGGGCAGTTGCCCTTCATTCCAGGCTCAGCCCTTGAATCTGTCTCCAGGTAACAGCAAGCCTAGTAAATAATGAATGTGAAAACCTATTGTTTCAGGAACAGCAGAGGCAGCCCGCCCTGACTCCAGGAGACCACAAGTGATTGACCTTTGAGCTCCAGAAGAGACTGGAATCAATCAAGGTGGTATCTGAGCCATTTTGGGAGAGACAGACCACCACCCAGGACAGACAAAGAAAATCACCGGGACACAGGACACAGATAAAGAAAGTGACCGGTCAGTGGATAAAAGGATGCTGGGAAAGTGCCAGACAGCAGCTTTCATCTGATGAACCCCTTTCCTGAGTCCCAAATCCCTTACCTACACCTTTTTCTCCTTGAATTCTGAATCCCTTACCTACACTTTTGCCCCCTTATAAAAAGGCTGGCTTAAAAGGAAATGTAAGATGGTCTGTTAGGGTACAAACCCGCTGTGTTCTCAGATCACCGGCCATCTGAATAAAGCGCCCATAAAGATTCAATCCCTGTCTCTGCTCATTGGTCTGGTAGGTGACAGGCAGCAGGAACATTGCCTTTTCTGGTTTCACTATGACCTTGTGTCGTCTTATCCTAAGCCCTTCCTTTGTTTCACTGTCCCCGGCTTTAATAATCGTACTATCAAAATCATGGGGACTCGTGTCATGAAATCTTTCCTGCCCAAAGTCAAGAACTCACACATTTGAGACTGTGCTGGAGCATCCCCCTGCTCAGTCCCAGTGGCCGTCCAGTGACGAAACCTAGCAGAAAAGACTCTGGAGTGTTTCTCTTAGTCTTTCTTTCCTTAACGAAGGCTCCTGCATCATGTAAAACTCATATCAAATGTATACTTCTCTCTTGTTAATCTTTTTCAGTTTAATTTTCACACCCAGCCCTTAGGATAGTCCAGGAAAACATTCTCCCTCTACAACACACAGACAAAGGAGAATGCAACGGAGGCGCATTGGTATCCAGCAGGCATCTGTAACCGAGGGCCCGTTTATCCTCACTGATAAGAAACAAAGTCTGTGGAAATGCCCATCTTCTGCTAATGATGTCTACACCTCAGTCTGATTTTACACATTCGGAGCACTTTGTTTTGATGGTGATGGTGTCTTTCTGCTTCTTCAAAATGCAGGGGAGCTCTCCACGCGCACTGCCTGCATCTTTTATTCTGGAAGGCCTGCTTGGTAATGGAGTCATTATCTTGCCGAGGACTGAGGAAGAGAAAGTGTTCCTTCTTTCCTGCCTGTATTAAAGTGCCTGCTCCTTGACTCAGTTATTAAAATGAAGGAGCAAATAGCTCCTTGTTCTAATTTTCCTTATCAGCCTCCACAGGGCCCATTTCAGGCTGTCTGTGAAGTGTTAGAATGCAATTGTGTGCTTGAATAAAAAGGAGAAACTGAATTAGAGTCTCTTAAGACCATTATACTGTCTTATTTAGTGACACTGTTTGCCTCACCATTACTAAGCGATGACCTAAGTGTTCTTCCTGAGTAATAATAATAATACCCACATTTAACTAGCACTTTACACTTCGCAAAGCACTTTCACATATGTTACCCCTTTCGATTCCTGCAACAACACTGGAACAGATCGGGGGTGTGCTGATCATTAATTTACAAAAGAGACTCGGTCATGATTAAGTTATCACTTTAACACTTCCAAGTCAGGATTTGAAAGCAGACGAGCATCCTATCAGAGTGGAGCTTGTCCTGCCTTTGGTGGTAGCCCGCAGACGGCCATTAGGGACTCATTGCTCAGACTCTCCACAGCCTTTGGGTAGAGGCCTCTGGACCCTAACCTCCATGACTGGTCTTTGAGAGGTGAGAAGGCAGAAATGAGGCAAATCAGAAGCACTTCATGTTAGAAAGCATAAACATGAAGATTTGTTATTAATCCATACATTGTGGAGAACAGATCATTTTTAAAGAATCTGAGTGTTGGAATAGTTGTTTTAATTGTATCTTTATGTGTATATTTTCGTAATCTGTTTAGATATTATCAAATGTCAAGAAAAGTGCACATTTTATGGAACGTTTCAATATTGTCACAAATGATCTTTGATTATGAATGATTCTAGTATTCTCTTTGAGAAATAAGCATAATCCTGCCCCGGCTGGTGTGGCTCAGTGGATTGAGCGCCGGCCTGCATGAACCAAAGGGTCGCCGCCATTCAGGTCACATGCCTGGGTTGCGGGCCAGGTCCCCAGTAGGGGCATGCAAGAGACAACCACACATTGCTGTTTCTCTCCTTCTCTTTCTCCCTCCTTTCCCCTCTATAAATATAAATAAATAAATAAAAACCTTTTTAAATAGAAGATATATATTTATATATTTAAAAAATAAGCATAGTCCTGGAAATATTTGTGTAAACCAATTTCATGACAAACTAAATTTTATGAGTTTTTCTTATTTTATATAATTCCTTAAAGATGCTATTTAAATGATGCAAATAATCTGTTCGACTAACGTCACTACTCAGTTTGTATTTTCAGTAAGTATAAAGTTTTCTTCAAGGTGAATGCATGCATATGACTTTTGGATATTTCAGTTGTTTAGTTTAAATCAGCTATAGCATTGTTGAGCCCCTACTATGTGCCAGGACTCTGCTGGAGACTGGGACTTCAGATAAGCAGATAAACCTGCACTAAGGTTACTCACAACCCTAGGCTTAGAAAAAAAACTAATTAGGAAAATGTTCTACTTCCCCATTTGATGGTTCACAGGCCCCCAGAGATTTCTAAAATTATTTGTGTCATTACTAAAAATGGGTTGCATCATTGCCAAAAACAGCACCTCATCTTACTTAACCTGGCGACTCTCGGAAGAAGAGTCTGGGCAAGGATCAAGGTGGTAGCACACTGGCTAGTGCCTGAGAGGTCAGGGCAGAGGGTAAGAGAGAAGGAAGGGAGCCCAGCAAGATGTCACGTGACACAGTATTGGGCCCTTGCTTCACAGAGAGCCAGCAAGTAGTTGAGCAGGTGTCAAAAGATAAACAGAGCATATCAAAAATGTTAAGAGTTTATTTGAGTGAAAATTGATTCGAATCTGGCAGCACCAAATGAAAAACTGTTAGGAGTGCTCCACTGACAGGCATTAGGGGAAAGACTTTTCTAGAGAAGGAATGGAAGTAAAGCAAGGAAATCATTTGACTGGCTATAGCTTAAGCCATTGCCTTATTTAGAAAAGCCTTGACAGCTACTTGTGAAGGGCTGTCTTTAGGTTTTTATCTCTTAACCTTGAGACATTTATTTATGTTTGCTTTTGTAGGCTACTAAGGTACTGCAGCCACCTCAGTCTAATGGCCTCTTTGTTTAATTAATTTAACACACACCTGTTCATTCTACCTAGGAACTCCTTTGGAAAGCCTGTAAGAAGGAGCTGCTCCTCAGAGTAGGCACTGGAAGAGAGAAAGGAGGGGAGTTTATGTTTCAGGCCCCTTTAAAAGGAAAATTGATCAAGGTTCACCACATGGAGAGCTAGATTGTGCAAATCAGGCCGTTCTGGCCACTCAGGGAGCCATTTACTACTCCCAGGGGATGGTGTTTTATCAAGTCCAAGCAAGAACGGAAACCTTGGTGAGGGCGAGGACAAAAGGAGTGAGAGTAAGGGAGGGAGGGAGGGAAGGAACTTTAAGAGAGGCATTTATTTTTTATCTCAATATGGTACTCCTTCTCATTTCTATGTTTTTCTCTCTATTATGTCTCCAGTAGCGGGCACTTAGTAGTTGCTCAGCAAATACTGGATGGATGAATGAATACATGAGTACATGAGATTAGCGTGCTCCAGACTTCCTCACTGAGTTGTTAGCATTCAGTGACACCTCAGCTAGCTCTCGGGTTGTGCTATTGTATAGATTTATAATATTTTTATTCTTCATCATATTTTTGAATAGTCTTCTTAACGTGCATAAACATTAAATCATCTTACTTTTTTCTCTTCGGGTGTGTTTTAAAATCTTCCTCTCCTCTCCTCTTTCTCTCTCTTTGGTTTTTCGGACAAGGAAAAGGAAGTAGAGGAAAAAACAGTGTCATTTTAATTGCGAATGCTGCTGGGGTCTCGCAAAGACACAAATGCCCTCTGGGTGGTAGATGTCCCCAAACTGGCTCTCTTGTAAAGTACTTGCCCTTCTTGTGGGGGTGGTGGAGATGGGGGTGGTTCTGTCGAGGCCTCTGCTCTGCGGAGTTCCTTGATATAGGAGATCTGCTCCAGCTCAAGTTCCCCTGACACCCCCTAAGCTCCCACTTCTGCTGGCCCAGCCCTCAGACTCTCTCCTCCGGCCCCTCCCCTGGCAACCAGCCCCCTTAGGCAGATGTGGGGAAAGTATTGTCAACTTGGCTCAAGCCAAGTTTCCTCTGAAGTATCAGTTGTCAAGGAAGATTCCCTCATACTGTTATGGAAATGAGAAGGGGTCAGTGAGTCCTTCCAACAAACTGACAGGGAAGGGAGGGGAGAGGAGGGAAGGGGAGGGGGAAAAAAACACATAAAACTGGATGAAGTTATCAAAAGCAATCATTTCAGGGCACTGAACCTCCTCACTCTACGCTATCAATCTTTGCTAATCCTTTCCTCCATCTGATTTTCTGGCCTTTGTTGTTTGCACTCAAATCACTCTCAGGTGATTCAATGGCCAAGCTAATCTAATTCCTGTTCTGGTGGTATTGATAAACATGCATTATGTGACGGTTAGACTATCTAGGCACCACATTTGCAGTTTACTGGGTCCTACAAAGCCTTACCCATAAGGAAGAGAGGAAAATGATAATTTTGAGCACTACCACAAATCAATGAAGGGGATATCTGAGATAGGAAAGGGAATGATTCTTTCTTTCAGTTCTTAAATCGGTCCTGTATCTAAGTTGCTGCTTCTTCCCCTTCCTAAAAGCATTAAAATCTATGTTTGTACTTCAAGGGTATGTTACAACAATTTTATAAGACTTTTGTGACACATTTTGAGATAATTTAAGACCTCCTCATGTAACATAAACCTGGGATTAAAGTTCCCTGCACTAAATGATATGTTGGTTTGCGGAAAGCTTATACTTCCAAAACGAGACCAAATATCCAAATTCTCCCTCCAGAGCCTTGGTTCTAATCCTTAAATTATTCTGATTCACTTTTACAGAAGCTACATGTGACAGATGAGCTATAATTGCTAGAGGTACTGTAAATTAGATGGTGTGTTAATATGTCTCTTTGATAAAGTTCAATTCTTACCATTACTCAGAAAATGATTCCAAGGTGTTTAAATGGATTGCAGGTTCAGAGCGCCACCTGCTGGTATAATGTATAAGGTCTTGCAACTTCCCTTAATAGCTAATACTCTGGTCAGACTTCTATTATCAAAAATAAAAGCAATAAAATTTAATTTCAGAACAAAAGGAATTAATATATGTAAAAACATGTGGGAAAAAATCGCCGAACTCGGTTAGAAAACCCGACTTGGCGCTACCAGTTTCTAGCTAAGGGACAACGAGCAAGTTTCTAACATCACTGAGCCTCAGGTTCCTAGTCTGTAAACACGGGTTAAAAACACGGTTCTGAGAAATGAGATGCCGGAGGATGCTGAGGAAGGATGCCAAAGTGCTGAGAGTTTGGAGTGAGTGCAGAATGAGGAATTTACTCACGTGTTGATCCCAGTCTTATAAGATGAGATTTGCCTTTTGGTGGGATAATCAGACGATCCTGATAAGAGAATAAAAGACATTGTACAAGGATGTAGCCTGGTAAGAAAAAAAGGTAAAACCTAGGCCTGGAAAAAAACAAAAGGGCAAGAGGCTCTGAGATGAGAGAAACAGTAAACTGCAAATAAGGCCGTGAGAGGCCCAGAAAAACAGGAGATGACAGAGTCCCGATGATGACAAGGACAGAGGAGCAAATAAAGGCAAAGACAACTGCGCGAGAGGTACCGCGAGGCTGGGGCTGGCTTAGCCATCCAGGGAGCACTGAACGGCTACTGGCAGCGGGATCAAAGTCTTTACAAAACATGAGGGGGAGGCCGGTAGACAGGAAGGGGCGAAAGCTGGTGCGGGCAGGTGGCATCAGTGTCAAGGCAGGTGGAATATTTGCTTGAAGAAGATGGTTTCCTCGGTCTCTCAATAGGGTGATAGATAGCGATCCCAGAAGTCCTAGAGTAGTTTTAAAGTTTAGTAACTCCGAAATCATAAATGCTACCAACTTGCAAAACACATCATTTGATGATTTCATTATTTAAATATTATTTACTCTTATTTAGTTTTGTGTCTTTTTAAATATAAATTTCTAATTTTAATTCATAGTTTTAGTCAACATTTGCCATCTTCCATCAGAGGAATGAAATATATTTATTCAGTCAAGACTGGTTAAGACCATACAACCCACTAAGATTCACAAGTGCTGCACCCCCCACGGGCCCAGCAACAATGCAAGCCGCTTTAAGTCCTATCTCATATACATAATCACTGCTATGAGAAGGCTGAATCCTTTCCTTCTCAGCATGACTGAGAAACACATATTTACATATTCTCACATACACACATGTATACAGAGAACAACTCAAAAGCCTTGACTTTGGGAAAGCTTCCAAGCTTGTTACTGGAGGTACACAAAACAGCTGGTCAACTATTAAGATTGTAAAATAATTTCAATTTCAAAAAATAAGGTCCTACTCCTGGGGAAATTTTGCTAAATGGCCCAGGTAATAGCTTCAGTTCTCTGGCTTTTAACTTGTTTTTTCTTTCTTGAAGAAAAAAGTAAACTACATTAAAAATATATTTTAATGAATCTGCAGTCAATTTTACCACCTATATGGTATATGTTATTTATTATATTGTATCCATATATTGTTTATTATATTTTATGCTATGCATGAAAGTTTTCATATGAAAGTACAAAAACTGAGGCTGTATTATTTGTAACACATGTTCAGGAGTAATAGAGTAAAAGAGATAAATGCAAGGACCCTGGACTCAGATTGTCCAGATTCAAAATGTGATTCTACCACTCTGCCACTTTGGTTAGCTAACCACTTCCTTCTGCTACGAAATGGGGATGGTAACAATACTGCTCATCCCAAAAAGGACCATGGGAGGATTTAAAGAAATAATATGTAGAAAGGTGGGTATTGTGTAATTAGTTCAACCTTCTTTCCACCATCCCTCTCCTTTTCCTTTCCTCCTCCATGTGTTAACGTGAACTACTTCAGAAATATTATGAAGTGGGAAGTGAAACCTAACTAGATACCCTGAGTCTTCTTTTTCCAAATTCACTGTGGAAGAGAGTGCTCTTTTTTCCCCCTATCTCCCCATCCTATACAAGAATTTAGGACCGAACTGTAAAACAATTAACTTCATCTGAATTTCAGGGAGATCTTAGCATATTTGAGTTCTGTGTCTATTTACTATAATAGACTTTAAATGTTAGATTCTGGTTCTTAACCCCACCCCCCAAAAATGTGAATTTATTCTTGGCAAGCCAGATTCTATTCTTTACCGTTCTCTGAACATAAATGAAATGGAGATTATTAAAGGTTTAAAATACTTTTGAAACTATACTATTATGCCCAGCTTTAATAATTTATTAACACTTCCATTGAATTAATGACAGGGTTAATTAGCTCAAACAGGATACATCATTTATTTTGAGGAGAAAAAGCCTTAAAGATTAGAGTCATTCTGTTGCCACCTTGTGGTCTCAGTCTCACACTGCAGTATGCTAGCTGTATGTCACTATGAGCTGAATAGACGCATTGCGTGTGTACGTGGTTTCAGTACATCTCAGTATGGTATTTAAAGCTGCCACTTAAAATTACCAGATGATTGCATTTGGTCCTTTTTGTTGTTGTTGTTCCAAAATGCCAGGTACTCAAATGTTGATTTAAAGGGAGAATGTTTTCATATGCGGCTGCCTCTAAATAAGACAAGATGATGTGAGAAACAGCAGAGTTCACAGAGGAAAGCTGAAATGCACAGCTCTTTCGGATCCTTGTGTAGAAGCTACATTCTCTGCAAGTGCATCATTCCTACTGTTTATCAGGACAACGCACGATATCCCTGGAAGCGCCATCAACACGATGTAGAGTACTTAACTTGGGACAGAGTGCTGCTGTGTCGTGCTGCTGTTGTTTTTGTTAACGTTCCGTTCTCATTCTCAGATGGCGTTTCCTCCACCTCCCTCACTTGGTTCAAACTGCTGACGAAGAGAGAGCCTGAGAGTTGCCCTCAGCTGCAGGGTTCTCTGCCTTCATGAGGAAGACACATCAGGGTATCAGAGCCACAGTCCAGAACCATTTTAAGTTGTCTAGTTCCTGGTCTGCTTTTATTTCCTTCACAGGCTGAAGCATCACTTTATTTACATAGCACATATAAAACAAAAGTTCCTGTTTCCATTGCTCAGAAAAATGGATTACCAGATACAACCTTTGAAGCTAAAGTAGAGCCCAAAGCTAAAACAAGCAAGTCTATAATGTTCCAACTAAAACACTAACTGAACATTGGACTTCAGGAACATCCATCCTTAAACAATGACCTGCTTGTCTCAGAGAGTGTGTTACAAATGAATTCACTAGAAAAGAACTGCTAACCTGGACCACTTAGCTAGTGTAGCAAATGATTACCTGAGTGATCTATATTAGTTTGCTGCATAATAAACCATGCCAAAGCTTACTGTCTTAAAACCATATTCTGCAAGTCACCAGTCCAGCTTGGGTTTAGCAGGGTGAATCTTCAGGTCTTCCCGGCCTCATTGATGCATCTATGCTCATCAGCTGGGTTGGACAAAAGGTGGCTGGGTCAGGATGGCCTTGACTGGCACAACTTCTCTGTGCTGCCCATGGTCGCTCATCCCCTAGCAGCCTTATTTTCAGGGTGTCTTGAGTAGGTTTCCAAGGCCTGTTAAGGCTCAAATTTAGAACTTGGCTGAGAACCACGCCAGGACTCTTGAAGCTAGACTTGAATTTGGAGCACTGACACTCTGCTGCATTCCATTAGAAAAGGTGGTTGCAAGGACAGGGTCACAACAGAAAGGCCTTATATTCAGGGAGAATGAAGGATGATTTAACTTTTTTTTGTTTTTGTTTTGCAACCTGGCATTTTTATACACAACATATATCATTGCATCACCCATATTTGAATACTTTCAAATTTGTTCCCATTCAATGCAGGAGAATGATTGGCTCAGACACCGGCCTGCAGTGTCTGTGGCGTCACAGATGAGACGCGACAAATTCACATGGACTACTGAGTCCTGTGGAGGAAAAGGGGTGGCACGGCTTCTCTCTCAAAAGGAGAGCACACCAACCCTTGCCTTGACAGGCTTCTATTGCCTTTTTAATAGTATACATCAAAGGTTTTCATTAACTATACTTAGGTTTGCTTTAGGTAATTACTTTTTACAGATTGCACAGAAGGGATGTTACTGATTACTTCTTACAGATTAACAAGGAAAAAATGTTGCAAATGCAAGGGAACAATAAGAGTAACAGGTCTGGTTACACTTCAATCCTTGGAAGAATTAGCACAGACTTCTGGAAGTTACTTTAAAGATATGTAGCAAGCACTTGCTGCCTGAACTCAAGGTGAGGGGGGTTTAGCAAAAGCAAGTCACAAAGCAGCCTAGGTATAATACAGACCTGATTTCCCACAGGAGAACCGATCCGTGGGCATATGTCCTACATGCAGCTGGTTTTCCATGTGGGTGGTGAGCCACATTTCCACACCTTGCGAGGCAGTTCCCTACAAATGATGTAATAGAGAAAACTCCCAATGTTACCAAGAAGCCACTAATTTTCCACTGAAATTTGTTCAAGTCATTTTTACAAATTTTCTACCCCATGGCAACCTCATTTTAACCTGATCATATATACATTAACTCCATAAGATGTAACCAGAAATTTATAGTTAACTCCAATGACAAATAGACAAATAGTGCATTCCAGGGGAAAAGTTAGTGAACTAGGAAGCCAATAAAACAGTTGTATTTTGATTCCACCTATGACTCCCTAACATGTTGTGTTTATAATGAAACCCAAGGACCATAGTTATCTCAATTCATAAACTCTACTCAATCAAAATAAAACAAACAAATAGAGAAGAGAAGTAGAGGTAATGGTGTGAGAAAGAAGGCAAGTGATTTTCCTGAGGTATTCTTCTTGGGAGGCAGCCTAATAGAATAGAAAGATTACTGGCCCGAGAAATAGAAACCTGGACTCCACTCCCAGTGCTACCATTTGTTTGTTGATGACTTTGGAAAAAAAAATGTGGTATCTTTAGGGATGTGTTTGCTTATTTCCATAAATTAAGGCAATGGATTTCAAAATCCCTGCTAGTGTGCTGACTGCAGTGGGTCCTGAGTCACAAAATCCTATGCCCAATTCCCATCCTTCCTCATCCTTCCACTCATTCCCACTTCCCACCCATCCTGGGATAAAAACAAACAAACAAACAAACAAACCAGAACTGCATATGAAGAATGGACTCAATCCAGTTGGGCTAAGAGGATGTGCAATGTAAACAGGAGACTTCAATATGCTAGTGTTGGTAGTAAGTGAAACTTGTTTGACAATCAGATTACATGACAAGACAAGACAATATTGCTAGCAACATCCTTTATGTGTGACTGGGAGTGGGAGGTGCAAAGAATGACAGAGACATGAGGGAAATAAAGGTTTTTCTCAGAAAAGAGATGATCCAACAGAGAGTAAAAAATAAGCCCTTTTGAAGAAGGCAGATAAATAAGACATCTAGACGAACTCCTTGAATAGCTACTGGGACCAGTGATCAGAAACAGTTTGAAAGCCAAAGGTCAAAGGAGGAGAACATCGTATAGATCAAGGAAGCTGAGTAGGGCCATGAGTTAGAAAAGAGGAGATGCAACTTCCAGCCAAGATGGAGGTTTAGGTGAACACACTTCACCTCCTCGTGCAGCCACAGAAAGAATTACAAGTAGACCCTAAAACAAATAACACCCAGAACCATCAGAAATAGGAGCTGTATGGAAGTCTGACAACCAAGGATTTGAAGAAGCCACATTCATCCAGATGGATGCCTTTTCTACAATAGACCACACTACCAAGACAGAGAGTCAAAGCAGCTCTACCCAATACACAGAAACAAAAACAGGAAATTGAGGAGAAAAAGAAATATGGCCCAGATGAAAGAGCAGAACAAAACCCTAGAAAAAAAACTAAGCAAAACAGAGAGAGCCAACCTGTCAGATGCAGAGTTCAGAACACTGGTCATCAGGAAGCTCAAAGAACTCACTGAAAACAGCAACACATAAAAAAGACCAAGGATGAAATGAAGGTTATACTAAGTGAAATAAAGAAAAAACGATAGGGGACCAACAGTGGAAAGGATGAAGCTGAAAATCGAATCAACAATTTGGAACACAAGGAAGTAAAAAGTATTAAATCACAACAGGGAGAAAAAAGAATTCGAAAAGAGGATAGTCTGAAGAGCATCTAGGACATCTCCAAATGTACAGATACATCCAAGTCACAGGGATGGCAGGAAGAGCCAGAAATTGAAATTTTATTTGAAATAATAATGAAAGAAAACTTCCCTCTTCCCTGATTTGGTGAAGAAAATAGTCACACAAGTCCAGAAAGTACAGAGTCCCAAACAAGTTGGCCCCAAAGAGGCCCACACCAAGACACATCATAATTAAAATGCCAAAGGTTAAAAATAAAGAGACAGCCTTAAAAGCAGCAAGAGCAAAGAAGAATCTTACCTTCAAAAGAGTTGCCATAAGACTATCAGCTGATTTCTCAAAAGAAACTTTGCAGGCTAGAAGGGACTGGCAAGAAGTACTCAAAGTGATAAAAAGCAAGGACCTACAACCTAGGTTACTTTATCCAGCAAAGCTATCATTTAGAATGGAAGGGCAGATAAAGTGCTTACCAAACGAGGTAAAGCTAAAGGATTAATCATCACCAAGCCCTTATTATATAAAATATTAAAGGGACTGACTTATTTAAGAAAAAGAAGATCAAAACTATGGACATTAAAATGGCAACAAATTCACAACTATCAACAACTGAATCTAAAAAAAAACTAAGCAAACTACCAGAACAGGAACAGAGCCATACATATGGAGATCATTTGGTGGGTTATCAGCTGGGTGGGGGAAAGAGGAAATGAGGGAAAAAGTGCAGGGATTAAGAAGCATAATTTGTCTACACAAAATAGACAGGGGATGTTAAGAATAGTATAGGAAATGGAGAAGCCAAAGAACTTACACGTATGACCCAGGACATGAACTAAGTGGGGGTGGAGGGATTGCTAGAGGGAATGGGGGTGTGGGACAGAGGAGGACAACTGTAATAGCATAATCAATAAAATATATTCTTTTAAAAAAAGAAAAGAGGAGCTCCAGAGAGATTTCTCGGAATGGAGTGCCAGCTAAGAACCAGTAGTCAATTCGACTCAATAAACTCATCAAATGTGTATTGAGAGCCTACTTTATACCATGCAAAATTCTTGCACTAAAAGAAAAATTTTAAATACATACCCTTACCTTCATCAAGCATGTTGGCAAAGAAAGGTCATAAGCAATGTAGTAAATATATTAGAAAGTGTTAAGTGTTAACAGGGATAAATAAAGTAGGAAAGAGATTGCTGGTCAGGTAAGGTGCAATTTTAAACAGGGCAGTCGGAGAATGTTTTAAGGTGGCACTTGAACAAAGGCTAAAAAGACGTGAGGGGCGTTATATGGTGGATGTCTAGGGGAAGATGTTCAAAGCAGAGCATGCCTCTTATATTATAAGTCTTGCAGAGAGGTCAGTGCGGCTGAAATGGAGTGGGCAGAGGCGAGGAATGAAGGAGATCGAGGAGAGGAGCTGCTGTCGGGGCACGTGGCAAGGACTCGAACTTGGACTTGGAGCATTCCTCCAGGAAGCCAGGGCGTGGCTTGAAACAGAAGTCTGACTTGATTGGCATGGGGCTTTGGTCTCAGTCTTGTCTTGTTGGTTACAAAACCTTGTTTGTATAGAATAAAGGCAAATATAAAACAGAACCAAGATCTCCAAATCAATTTATTCTTCATTCAATTAACACATACATATTGAGTGACCAAACAGAAGCTTAAATTCTAAAACGTATTAACACTGACCTACCATGGGAACTAAGATTTAGAGAGAGATAAAAATATGAAGAGTCATAACTCAGATGTAACTTGATTCTTTTATAAACAAACATAACTTGCTCATAGGCCTCCATTTCCACACAATAGAAAGAAAGGAAAGGAAAGGGGAAGGGAAGGGAAGGGGAGGGGAGAGGAGGGGAGGGGAGAAGGGAGCTAGGAAGAAAACAGAAAAAGACCTTTTCATAGTAACTTAAATCTTCCAATTTAATTCAGTCTTTCTATCTCCTGGGTTTTGAGGTCTTCCCCTCTCAGAGACAGGGGTAAATTACACAAAAAAGAAAGGGCGTCTCTTCCCGTGTTGGTCTTGCTGGTGAGCACCTCTCTTCCAGCCCCGATCAGCTGAACTGTCCCAGTGCTGGCTGTTCTCTCAGTCCTGCAACGTCAACGGTCTTTCCCACCCCTGACGACCAGGCTCTGCCCTGGCCTCACTGATGACGGTGCTGCTGGTCTCTGACTTCCCCACGACCCACAGCTGGCCCCCAGCTTTTACCTGCAAGCAAGTTTGTCCCAACTTTTCAGCCACATTCTACATACTCCAAATGGACATACACATATGTCTGCATCTTGTCCATGCCACTCGCAGGGCTCAGGGCATCTAGGAGGGTACACCCCTACGACTACTTCCCCTGGAGGGGAGCACTGCGGACATCTCCACCCAGCTTCTCAGATGAAGCACCAAACACAAAGGCACTCTGCTCTGCAATTCCCCACAATTCTCTGGCCTGACTCTACTGGCCAAAGCAGGGAGTAAACCCTGAGGTGGGGCAGGGAGTGGGCCTCACACCTATCTCCATTCTGCAATGCACCTCTACCTCCCTCAGCAAGGCTCTCACCCCTGAGGAATAAAGGGCACTTACCTCCCTACGGGGGACTGATGAATGCCCTGACATGGCCTACGTTCTCCCTATTCAACACCAAAGTGTCTCAGGGTCCATTTACATTCTTTAGAAAGTTGAGAACTTCAAAAAGCTTTTGTGTTGGTTGTATATATTAATAGACAATGGACAGATTTATTTCCAAATTATTTTTAAAATAACAATAAACATATTAACATAACATACATAATATATTTCATGAGGAAATACTAAATTTTTCAAAAAAAATTTAGTGGGAAAAGTAGTGTTAATTTAGGTATATAGTTATTGAAAAGGAGGGGAGCAAAGGGAATTAGATATTAAACTTAATAAACTGGGAAGCTGAATCAGATATTAGGACTGCACTCCATTAAGCTTACTAGGAAAATATGGCATTTACAGACTTACTCACACATTCCAGGGGACTCCTGTCAAGGAGATTGAAACTTTGGAGTGGACAAGAAATCCTCCCAGGGGTGCTGCCGGCCTGGTACTGGATTATCAAAGGGAGGAGGAGGTGAAATTTACTACTGGACACATTCTCAGTTGAAACCAAATGACGTAACTGAACTTTTAAACATGCACAATAGAAGTCAAGATGGCCCAGGGGAAGGTGTATCTAGTTTTGGACACGCACAGTAAGAGCCAAAAAGGGGCAGAGCCAAAAGGGGAAAAAAATGGAGAGGCGATTGTCTTGGATAGAGGGCCCAGATCCCAGTAGGTCCCAGAAAAGGAGTGGTTGCTGGGAGGACCAGACTCAAACCCAGGAAGGATTAGGAAGTTGGGTAGGGTGGTTTGAATAGCTCCTTGGTCAGTACTGAGAATGAAGATAATATAAGGGAGATTAATAGAAGCCTCGGGGCAGCTGCCGCTAGAGCACTGCCCACCCTCTACGTCCCCGAGGGTGTGTCATTTCCCTTAGCCCCAACAAAACCCTGCCACCATGTTTAAACTTCTCCACGTGTGTCATTTTAAATCTTCTCTCAAAACCACAGAACTCATTTTCACCAGCAACAGTAGCATTGTTTTAATTTTTGAAAATCTCCTTAATAACCACCTAATGAATGTCTTAGTTCAGGCTGCTAAAATATCGTAGACTGGGTGACTTACAAAATGGAAATGCATTCTCACAGTTTGGGAGACTGCGAAGTCCAAGATTAGGGCATTGACTGATTCAATCAATGTCTAGTGACTTTGTTTTGCTTTGCAGATGGACACCTGCTTCCTTTGCCCTCACATGGGAGAGTGGGAAAGAGAGAAAGAGGAAACAAGTTCCCCCCTCTCCTCTTATAAGGCCAGTGATCCCAGCATGAGGACTCCCAAAGACCCATCTACATATACCATCCAATGAGATTACAGTTTCAACTTATGGATTTTGAACACGAACATGCAGTTCATAACAATAGAAGACAGCTGGATTCTTAGCACCGCATCTGTATTCAACGTATTGCAATAGGTTGTTTTGGTGAAACATATGAAGAAAATCTGATCATGTAGATATGCAGTCATAAAAAAAGGAGTAGTATTTTAATGGCTTTTTCAGATTATAGTGTATATTCTCTTATACTATGATAAAACTTGGTAAGTGGTAGTGTCTTGAAGGTTAGTTGCATGTTACATCTGAAGAACCACATTAGTGACCTTTTTGAGCTGTATTGTTAAAATCCATTGTTCTTACATTTTGAATGGATCTTTTACCAATACATTTACCAATACACGTATGGCTTTGAATCATACATGACTCATTTAAAAATAATGGTTCACTGAGACCTGCAGATCTTCCACTGGTTACCAGAAAGGTATTTTAACTTTGATGCCCAATTGCTACTGTTCTGATGCAAAAATACCACTAGACTGCATTCCCACCAAGAGTGTCTCTTGGAATTCATGAACAAAATAAACTCACAAACAAAATAGAAACAGAAGCATAGATACATGGAACAGACCAATAGCTGTCAGAGGGGACAGGTGGGTACTGGATGAAAGGTGAAGGGATTAGCCAAAGAACGTAATGTATATGCACAAGCTATGGACACAAACAATGGTATGGGAATTGCCTGAGGGATAGAGTGGCTAGGTGGGCTAGGTGGAGGTGGGCAAACAGGGAAAAAGTGGGGACAACTATAACAGCATAAACAATAAAATTTGAAAAAAACAATGAGATACTAATTCACATCTACTTGGATGGGTATAACACAAAATGAAATGAATACAGAAAATAACAAGTGTTGGCAAGGATATAGACACACTGGAACCCTGGTGTGTAGCTGGTGGAAATATGAAATGGTGTATCTGTGGAAAACAGTTTAGTGGTTCCTCAGGTTAAACATAAAATTACCAGATAACCCCCTAGCCCCCTCTTATGTATATACCCCAAAGAATTGGAAGCAGGGACTAAAATGAAAACTCTACTGCCATGTTTGTAACAGCATTATTCACAATAACAAAAAGATGAAAACATCTAAGCATTCATCAATAGATGAAGGGAGAAACACAATGTGGTATATACATAAAATAGAAGATTATTCATCAATAAATGATAGGCAAATATTAAATGTCCCTAAAATTTTTGAGCAAGGGAATAACCAAATTATGCCCATACTTTAGGATACTTAATCTAATAACAATAGGTGGTACGGATATATTAAAGGAGATATTACCGATGAGACCAAAGGTGGGCTTAGGAGGCTGATACAAAGTCAAGGCAAGAAACAGTGAAGCCTGGGATAAAAGTGGATCTAAAGGACTCTATCTTGTCACATAAAATACATGACAAAAGAATATAGGGTTTGATAACAATTACATATAAGAGGATAAGAGGAAGAAAACATCTAGGAAGACTAAGATTACAGGCCTAGTAGTTTTGTGTTATTTGGAGGTAGAGGAATCATAAGGAAGTTTGTTGGGCATTTAACTGTAAGCATAGGCTAGATTAAGACTGGGACATACTGAGTTTGAGATTCTGATAGGACACACAGAGCAAGACATTCCACTGGCAGCTTGAAGTATAAACTGGAGTCCAAGAGTGAAGTAAGAGCTCAAACTACAGATCGAATATTACCTGGAGAGACATAATGGCTGAAGCAATCTGGGTGGATAAAACTTGGCTGTGGTCTAGCCAACACAGGCCCCAGGGGAAAGTCACACAGAATCAGTGAATTTAATGAGAATTTAAAAGTTGTGTTATAAATTGAAATTGTATTACTAATGATATCATTTCTTGCATCGTTAAGCTTATGATAGTTTACATTATGATCTGTAACTAAAATTACATTTCTGGGTCCTCTACATAGAGTTATTTTAAAATTAAAAACAAAGCTGTTACAATGTAATCATAATGAATATTGTAATAATTTTCAATGTAGAATCAGGAACAGTAAGTCAAAAAATGTATCAGTTGAAACAAACTGACCTTTGCTATTTATAGCATCTTCTGTTTGTGTCTTTACATTATTTTTTCCCAGGAGTCCATTCTCAATTTTCTTCATATGCTGTCCATCAGTCATAAATGTTTGAATAACTTCATTTTGACAATTTATCTTACCTTTGCTCAACTGTGTGGCTGTGTAGATTTGGAAGAAACTTTGTCTTTCACCACCCAGTACTGCTGATGAACTGTCTGAAGCTTTGTAAGGATCTTGCTCTATTTCTCTGGAGGGCTTTAGAATTTCCTTTTTATTCTTAGTTTAAAAGATGTATGCTTAAATTTTTTTCTTCTTGGCCCTTAGGGAATTCTTTCAATGTAATATCTCTTTTCTTCTTTGGCTCAAGAAAATTATCTTCTATTATTTCTTTTCTCCCTTTCACTATCTCTGTTCCATCCTTTTTTAAATTTTATTATCTTTACATTATATCTTATTGTTTATACTATTACAGTTGTCCCAATTTTTCCCTCTGCTCCCCTCCACCCAGCACCCCCCAGTCCCTCAGGCGATCCTTATACTATTGTCCATGACCATGGGTCATGCATGTGTGTCTTTGGCTAACACCTTCACCTTCTTTCAACCAGTACCCACCTCTCCCCTCACCTCTTACGGCTGTAAAACTGTTCCATGTTTCTATGCCTCTGATTCCATTTTGTTCATTAGTTTATTTTGTTTATTAGATTCCACATATAAGTGAAATCACATGGCATTTGTCTTTCACTGACTGGCTTATTTCACTTAAGAGTCTCCAGGTTCATTCATGGTGTCACAAAAGGTAAGAGGTTCCTTCTTTTTTACTGATGTGTAGTAGTCCACTATGTAAATGTACAATAGCATAGCTTTTTTATCCAAAGCAATCTATAGATTCAACATAATTCCTATTAAAATAAAAATAGCATATTTTACAGATCAAGAACAAATATTTCAAAAATTTATATGGAACCAAAAAAGACCCTGACTACCTTCAGTAATCTTAGAACAAAATTGGAGGGATCACGATACCTGATATCAAACTATACTATAAGGCCTGTAGTACCTTTGTAGTACCAAAAAGTTATCAAACTATACTATAAGGCCTGTAATCAAAACAGCCTGGTACTGACATTAGAACAGGCATATAGATCAATGGAACAGAATAGAGAGTATGGAAATAAAACCACACCTTTATGGTCAGCTAAAATTTGACAAAGGAGGCAGGAGCATACATACAATGGAGTACAGACAGTCTCTTCAATAAATGGTGTTGGGAAAATTGGACTGGCATATGCAGAAAAAAAAAAAGGAAAGGGAAAGAAAGAAAAAGAAAAGAAAGGGGAAAAAAAGGAAAGGGAAGGAAGGAAGGGAGGGAGGGAGGGAGGGAGGGAGGGAGGGAGGGAGGGAGGAACTAGACCACCGACATACACCATACACCAGAATAAACTCCAAATGGATAAAAGGCTTAAATGTAAGTCACCATCCCATTAAAATCCTAGAAAAAACATAGCAATAAAATTTCAGATATATTGCATAGCAATATTTTTGCCAATTTATCTCCTGAGGCAAGGGAAACAAAGGAAAAAAAACTAATAGACTACATCAAATTAAAAAGCATCTGTACAGCTAATGAAACTATCAGCAAGATGAAAAGGGAACCCGCTGTATGGGAGAACATATTCACCAGTGATTTATCTGTTCCATCCTTATGAAATTTCTGTTTTTACCTACCAAATCTCTTTACTTTGTCCCTTAACCTTTCCATCTCTTTTTTATTTATCTCTTCCTTTTGGATTTCCAATTGGTGTTTCAACCATGTCCTTTCTAGCATGCCTACTCAATATTTAAATTTATGAACTGTCTTATCCCAAGTTTTTTGTTGTTGTTGTTGTAGTTATTAGTTGTTGTTGGTGCTTTCACCAATAGCCACAATTGTTTTGTGGATCAAATTTCTTCTTTTGTACTTCTGAAGACATAACTAAAATTTTAATTGTTTATAGTTTTTGTTTGGTTTTTACATGTTCTTCTCTTACCTGAATTGTTTCTGTCTCTTCCACTATGGTTGTACTAACTCACTGTGATCTTTTCCATATTCTTTTCCTGCTTGTGTGTGTTTCCTCTGCAATTTTGTTTTTCTGTTTCTCTAATAATCCTTGCATTTGAAGGGGGGAGTGGGTGTGATGTAAGGGCATGATGCTTGTCAACAGGCAGGCTTCCCTGTGGGGCAGAAAGTCTGGGAACCAGCCAACATGAAGTCGGGGCTGCCATTTAACAAAATAAGGCCACAAAGTATTTTAGCATTTCATACTCATGGATGCAGCTGCCTATCCTTTTAATTTATCCTCTTTATCTATTTTTGAGGACTCAAGTTCTGGTCTACTTCTTTTTCAGAATCCAATATCCAAACCAGGAACCATTTCAAGTATCTGTTCCATTTCTTTGGAAAGAAATGGTGCTTAGTCTATTATCTCGAACTAGAAACCTCTGGGTTAGCTTCTCAAACTTTGTTCATCTTCTTTTAGCTAGCAGCCATGACTAAGTTAAATAATATTGAGATACTGTGCTTTTCATTCAATAGAATCAACAAAACTGTCTTGCTGCTGCTGCTGCTGCTGATTGGTAGTAGTATTAAAAGACTTGAAAGTAGTTTTAGGTTTACAGAAAAATTGAGTGGAAAGTACAAAGAATTCCCATATGCTGTCTCCCCTCCTTACCTACCAGTTTCTTCCATTATTAACGTCTTGCATTAGTGCAGTACATTTTTTACAATTTTTACAATAGTGCAGTACAAATGGCTACACAAAAATTCATCAATTTTGATGTTTTTTAACTCACATCGATATGACAGCTGTCACAATACAATCTAACAAAATTGTTTTAAATGAAGTTAAAGACAACTAAGCACTATTGGAACCCCACTAGCTTATGGAGAAAGATAAACACACTTTTTTGCCAATCCAATATTGAAAAATATTCCTAACATTGACTCAGAACAGCTGGTGATGCCATCATCTGACTCAAGATTCTGACCATGTGTCCCTAAGGATGAGTATTTAAGAGTACTCTCACCACTTAAGAGAGAGCTCCCAAGGAGAACCATCCCCCAAAAAACATCTTTGGACTTTGAGTGAGCAAAAAGTAAACTTCTACTGTGATAGTTATCTATATTTGGGGGATGTTTGCTACAGAAGATAGTCTATCCTAAATAACATCTAAGACCAAACTGACATTCTGCCTGTTTACTTAAATTCAATGACAAAGCACTCAAAACTTAACTATTCTGACTTACATATATTCATCATGCCTCCTCTGACTCAGATCCTTTGATACATACCACTTTTTATATGCAATAGAATATATCTATGATGCATTATACATAATCTTTGGAAATAATTTATATACTGAATTTGTATTTTAACACAATAGTTTATCCTTGAGCTTATACATTCTAATGTACTATCTACCCATAATAAGAAATAGTTAGTAAAACATTAAGTCCAGGTTGAAGGGGCTTAATAAGTGACAAATTAAGCAGAGAATGGGTTTAATAGCCTAAACCAAAGATAATTTCACTAAGCAAGTAGTTATTGTGCACGTACTAGATGTCCAGCTATAAGATGGACATTATTGGAAGACTCCAGGAATTATAAGAAATAGTCCTTACATTGGCACATGTATAGGTTATTTTTCTAATTAAATTTATGCTTTTTATGAGATAACTAAGTCCTATACATTATTTGTATTCTGTAGTTGTACTCACTAGGCAATGAATCACTAGCATGTACCTGTTTTCCACTAGAAATGATATGTTCTGCAAGTCACCACAATGGTGTTCATTAATTCTAAATCAACTACAAATAATCACAACGCATTTGAAATTTAGACTAGGACTCCTCATGAGAAAAGTAAATTGAAAAGAAATATGGACAAATTTATAATATGCAAAATTCAAAATCAAGTATAAGTAAAAAAAATGTCTGTTACTTTCTTGACATTGATCTTGGCAAATTATTTCTTGGAAAGCACCAAAATGTATGTAATAAAATAAAAAATAAACTACATCAAACTATAAAGCTTCTTTATATCTATGGAAATAATCAACAGAATGAAAATACAATCTATAAAGTGGAAGAAAGTATTTTCAAACCATAACACTGGTAAGAAGTTAATATTCAAAATATATAAGGAAGTCATACAACAAAACAGAAAAGAATGAGCAAAGAACTTGATTAGACATTTCTGCAAACACATACAGATGGCCAACAGGTATATGAAAAGATGCTCAATATCAGTAATCATCAAGGAAATATAAATCAAAAACACAATGAAATATCATCTCTCATCTGTTAGGATGGCTATTATCAAAAAAACAAAAGACAAGAACGTGGAGAAACTGAAACTTGTACACTACCCATAGGAATGTAAAATGGCGTAGTTGCAATGGAAAACAATATAGTTTCCTCAAAACATTTAAAAATAGAACTACCATAGAATCCAACAATCCCACTTTAGGAATATATCCTAAGGAAATAAAATGAGGATCTTAAAGCAGTATCTGCACTCCTATGTTCACTGCCACTTTACAACAGCCAAGATATGGAAACAACAAAAATATCCATCAATGGATGAATGGATACAGAAGATACGATATGAGCACACAGTGGAATATCAACTTTTAAAAAGAAAAAAGTATTTCCATATATAACATGAACATTGAAGACATTACACTAAATGAAATAAGCTGTCACAAAAGGTCATACGCTTCATGATTCCATTTATATGAAGTATCTGAAACAGTCAAATTCATAAAATCAAAGAATGCAATGGTTGTTGCTGAAGTCTTGGGAGTGATGAAAATAGGAAGTTGCTGGTCATTGGGTATGTTTTAATTATACAAGATAAATCCACTGCACAACATAATGCCTATGGTGTGCAATATAGCATATTTAGTATGGACACTAAAAATTTGTTAAGAGGGTAGATCTCACGTTAAATGTTCCTACCACAAAAAAAATGGGGCACAAGAAAACTTTGGGAGGTAATGGATTATGTTTATTATCTTGAATGTTGTGATGATCTCATGGGTATGTGCATATGTCCAAACTCATCAAACTGTATACATTAAACATGATTTTTAATATCAACTATACCTTAATAAAGCTGTTAATAATTTTCAAATTTGTAATTTTAAGAATGTTAAGAAACAAATTCTCCTGTCAATCCAAATTAACCTGGAGTGTCTTTATCAACCTATGCTCATTCAAACTTAAGAGGCAGGGCACTGCAACACCAGGTAAGTGCTGGGTACTTTAAAGAGGCTCATATTAACCAATTTATCTAATAAATTCACTATAACCTATTGTCATGTGGCAGGGAAAATATGAAGAAAAAGGAAATAATAAATGTAAATGACTGTATAAGTTATCACAGATCCAAAGGAGAACCTATTTGCATGGGGTGCCAGTAGGGAAAGCAATATTAAGACAAGGGGTTGGGAAGGTAAAGGGAATAGTAAGGAACAGTTGTTTTTACAGTGCAAATAAACTCATTGTGAGGTACATGGAACTCTCTACTATCACCGTAACTTTCCTATAAATCGAAATAGTTCTAAAATTTTAAGTTAATTGAAAAATAGTTAATATTTCAAATTCCATCAGGCTGTAATACAGAAAGCTCACACTCTTCTCACATGAAAGTTTGATTCCTCACACTAAACCAAGAACTCAACTTCTAAAAGACTGAAGGCAAAGGTAAATATGGAATGGCTAGTGGAGAAAAGCAAAAAAATCAATTATATCCTAATCTTCAGTTGCAGAAACAAGGCCAGTAGAATATTTCTTCCTTGACATATCACTCATGAATTTCATTTGCACTGTCAACCTCTCTTTGCACTCTTTACCTTCATAGTACAGACTCATAAATTTGGTACCCTGCCAGTAATTAACTTTATCATTTAATCCTCGAATTGGAGGACATTGAGATAGGGCCATTATAGCACTGAAGGAAACCCTGAGATTAGATTGTATTCCTTTGGATAGGGAGAATGCATTTATATTATGAAACGTTACAGTAATTGGAAAAATCTTGTAAGTTCACAAACTGGGAAGATAGATTTATACGCCTACTAGACACCCAAAAGTTTGGTTGTGTGCATATAATTGAGTTTTAGCAGCCTGGCTATTTCCTTATTTCCAAAAATTCGAATAATTGCAGTCCTTCTGCCACTGGATGTGGTCCTGGCAGTTTTCAACATTCAGTGCAAGGTCAGGAGAGTTGAAGGTAAGATCAGTGGGGTAGCAGCAATGGAAGCAGTGGTGGAGGGATTAATAGAACCACTGTAGTGACAGAAATTTTACTGTTTAGCTCTGTGTCGAGAACAGGTATTATCCTGTATTGAGTCCAGTTCACTTTGAAGTAGTATCACGTACCCACTACCCTTATAATGAATCCTCTTCCGCTTTGAGTTTTTTTAAACAAGGAATATCTATTTAGTGTGTTGTAAAATTTAAAAAATTAGATGGTAGATCTAGATATGTATTATATATGTATCATATAGACATATATAAAACATATATTTACTCCCAAATATATTGAAAACTAATGTATGTCATGTATAAAAAAAGCATCAAGAAAAGTTATTTAGCTGTAATATGGGTTTCACTTGTGATTACCTTGCATATCTTCCTAAACCCTAAATATATGTGATTACATAGCAGATTCCTCCTTTTTGACCTTTTATCCCCCCAGACTCACTATCTGTCTGGATCCATGCCAGAAAGACATTTGCGGATATGTAAGTCGTAAGCTCTGGGTGGCCTTGAGTACTTGGCTTTCCTCTAAAAATTCTATTTTCAATTGACAGTGTAGCATTTTCATCTTGTTTCCTTTCTGAATGAAAGGGGGAAAAAAAACCTAGATGACCTCAGTTGACATGACCTGTGCTTCTTGACAAATTAGCTCTTAGAAAAATTAATGATCCTTTCCATCACAAGCAAGCTATTTGATTCCTTCTTCTAAATGACAAAATGAATGAACAATGATGTTTTCTAAGCAGCAGTTGACAAATTCATCTGTGTTTGCAGAACACAGACTTTAAAACACTCATGAGGCCTCACTTCCAACGTTAGTACTCATACCAATGTAGATCAAAGTTCAACTAAGTTTAATATTCAGAGAAAGTTTATTCACACAAATACTCACGATAGTTGCTAAAACCAAGGAATTAGTTACAATCCCTTATATCTAAAACTAGCATTATGTCCTCTCAAATAAAGCATGACACTGGTAGTAGTCTCTTTCACAGACTGACCCAATAAAAATATAAAGAACTTAAAGTGAAAATGAAGCATCAGTCTCTTATTTTCTCTAATAGTTCTTTCCTTTCCTTCCTCCTTTATAATACAGGTAAAGCATTATATTGTTTATTTAAATTATATATAGTATAGACTATATCATGAAATTTTGTTTCAGGGTCTTAATGAAACTTAGTAAAATATTTGTTATAAAAAGGGGGCTAGTGGTCTTATGAACATTTAAGATCTACCCTCTCAGCAACAATAATTTGGAAGCTATTCACAGGCAAGAAAAAAAAAAAGAAGAAAGAAAGAAAGTGCCTTTCTCGGAGATTTGGAATCGGGGTAGATTACAAAACCCCAGTATAACCCAAGACCAAGGAGGGCCATTTTGAGAAAGCAGACCTGGGCCCGGGTTGCATACTTGCCCACCACGGTCCAGGGTACAGATCCACACAGCCCTGTCCACTTGTAAACCCAGCTACAGCCCTGTTTGACCTTGCTCCTGACACCATCACCATCTGCCAAGGGACCCAGTAAGAATCCCAACTGCCTGCCTATACCCTGGGTAACAGGCCTGCCTATATTAGTCCCAGCTATAGAGTCTGAAGCAGCCAGGCCCAGGCTCCTTTCCCTCTTAGCCATAATCCTGCCCAGCAACCCGGTGGGAGACAAGCCTATCTCTGCCCCTAGGCAGGCCATCCAACGTCAATCCGATTGCAGATCTTGAAACAACCCTATACCCTGGCTCCAGTCCCTCTCAGCCACATATGAATCTGCTATGTAACCATGTATTGAGGAAGATACAAATAAATTCAAAGCTATCCCTTGTTTACTGACCTGAGAATATTGTTAATATGCCAATATTACCCAAAGCCACCTACAGATTCAATGCAATAAAAAATCCAATGGCATTTTTCAAATATGAAAAACAATCCTAAAATTCAAGTGGAACCACAAAAGAACCCCATGTCAATGCAACAAATTCAATGAAAAAAATTTAAAACCTTAGATATAAAATATAATCCAGAGTTTCTACAATGTATTCCCCAAAATGTCCAGTTTTCCACCAAAAATTATTAGGTATGCAAAAAAACAGGAAAGCATAAAACATACTAAAGGGAAAATGTACTGGTTAATGGTAACAGTCTGTATGAGCTTAGATATTGTTATTATTATTAGAGATTTAGTTTAGCAAAAACTTCAATACAGGTGACATTCAATATTATATTAGTTTCAGGTGTATAGCACTGTGGTTAGACATTTGTATTTGTAATTTACAAAGATCCCCCCAGTAAGTCTAGTACCCATCTGGCACCACACAGTTACTACAATATTATTGACAGTATTTGCAATGCTGTACTGTACAACCCATGATTATTTTGTAACTATCAATCTGTACTTCTGAATTCCTTCACCTTTTTCACCTGGCCCTCCAAACCCCCTCCCCCTATGGTACAGTATTGTGTATATCAGTCTGTACACCATTTTCCATATAAATATGTTTTATTGATGAGTAGTATTCCTTATGAACATACCACTTTATTTCCCTCTTGATGGACATGGTTGTTTCATCTATCTTTATTGCATGGTAATGTTAAGAAGAAAGCTTGAGTCATTCTGTATAGATCATTCATAATGACTCTTTGGTTAATAGAAGGGTAAGTTCTAAACAGAAGCATTTCTGTGAAATCTGCAGGTTTCAGAGAGACCATGGCCCTGCTAACACACTGATTTCAGACTTCTAACCTCTGACACTGTGAAACAATAACACTGTGTTTTAAGCCACCCAGCATGTACTATTTTGTTATGGGAGCCCCAGAAAAGTAATACAGGTATACCATTTACCTCAGTTCTTTATTATTGGATTATTTTGATAAGTGACCTAGAACTAATATTTGGAAAAGATGTTTTAAAAAAATAGACACATTAATCAGATCTCTTCTGACAAAGAACAGTATCCTATATTTCACTGTGGGAGCAGTGATTTGGATATTCTTTTTATGTTATTAAAATTCTAAGAATATGGGCATCACTACAGGCTTTGTGTATATTCATGGAAAATTAGAAAGATACATATTGGACTTTGAAATATTTATCAGATACAAGTACACAAAAAAACTAAATAAAATTTTTATTTTAAAATATCACTAATAATTACAAATTAAATGTCCCAACTGCACAAACTATTATATATCTATAGGCATGTGTGTATATGCCTACACATATACACATACATACACACACACATTTAAACTTTGCTTCATCTTTCATCTTTTTATCTGAGTAAAAAGAAGAACGCTTTCCTCATTCAGGAGATTTCTGATGTTGTAATAATTACCTAGAAGTAAAGCAATGAGAAAATAAAATTAAAAATTATTTCCATAAGATATTTCCTTTTGATTAAATGTTTAGCCATCACTCAAGCAATAAAGTATATGGTACCAAAAATCAATTCATCTATCCCAAAGTACCTCTTCCTTAATAACCACCATCTGTGATCCACATAAGGCTTGAAAGAATGTAAATTTCACTTCATTTTGATCATGAATACAAAGATGAATTAGAAAAGGTTACAGTGAAAGAAAATCTCTCTCAACCCAATGGTTATTAGGTCTTTGGAACTGCTGTGGATTCTCCCAAACCAGGCATATGTATATATAAGTAAGTACAAAAGGTATAATAAAATCTCAAAGTTAAAAAAATAAAGGTAAACGGTACTCTTAAATAAATTAGGTAATAAATAACAGAAAAAGTAAAATACAGATGAGCAGCACACTAAAGGAAGGTTTATAGCACTGAGTGCCATATGGTGACTTTCTATACATTAGAAACTGATGTATATTAAGATTAAATAGAGTTAATAAATGTAAAGTATTCATAATAGTGTTGACACATACAAAAGACAAAGTTACTATTGTCATTAGAATGTAAGCTCCAGGAGAACAGGAATTTTGCCTGTTATGTGTCCCACATGCTTACAGCTACGCTTAATAGACTCTCAATTACAATTGCTGAAGGAAGGAATGAACAAAGGAACATATAAAAATTCCTATATCCAATGACGTGTTCTTCAACAGCTAATGAAGCATACTATTCTATATGTTTAAAATAATAAATTGTTCAACTACCTAATGTCTTAGTGATAACACAAGGGAAATAATTTTCCCTCCACCCTGGATAAAACAGTGTATTTTCTAACTAGATATTTTTATAATTGGCAATATTCTAAACAACTCTTGTCCAATTTTCACGCATCAAAACATAATATACTTACCTAATGACAATATTTTAAAAATATATATATACCAAATTTCTTTGGCATTAGTTACATCATGCTTCATTTTGAGCACTGTGGCTTCCATTTTTATGGTGCTCATGAGCAACTATATAAATATTAACCATGTGAACAAAAATGTCTTTAGTTATTCTTACCTGAAGGAACATAAAACGAATCCCCAGTTGTTATTACATAAGGTGTTTCATGTAGGGTACATAAAAGGTCACCAAAGTTAACATAAAAAACCTGTAAAATTAAAAATTAAAGTCTCATTTCAAATAGATCCATCACAACAACTATACTCCAAAGAAATTTATAATAAAGATGGTAGGTAGAAGAACTGCCTTTGAAAGATGTTCATGTGCTAACCTCCAGAATTTGTTATGGTATATATAGCAAAAGGGACCTCCAAATGGGAAGATTATCCGGGATTACCTAACCCAATCTAATAACATAAACCTTTAAACCTTTAAAAATGGAGAATTTCTCCTGCTGGAAGAAGAAAAGAGGTGAAGTAGAGAAGTCAAGGAAATTTAAAGCTTGAGAATGAGCTGCGGTGTTGCCAGCACTGAAGATAAGAGGGCCATGAACCAAGGAATTAGACTACTTCTAAAAGCTGAGAACATCATCCTGGCCAACGGCCAGTGAGGAAAAGGGAAGCACAGTCCTAAAACCACATGAAACTGAATTTTACCAACCACCTGAGTGAACTTGAAAGTAGACTCATTTTAAGAGCCTCGGAAAAGGAATAAGATCTCCCAACATCTTGATTCCAGCCTTGTAAGAAGCTAAACAGAGTACTGAGTCCAGCACACCAGACTTCTAACCTACATTTCAAGTCACTAAATTTGTTTTAAGTTATTAAAACAACAATAGAAAATACAACTTTTATTCTTCCTTATTATTTATTTGCTTATGAAAATTCAGAACTACTCATAAAGAACAGCACTTAGCTATACTAGAAAAATAGCTAGGTATTATGTAACTTCTTTAAAAGTTACATGCTTAGGACATGTAACTATCTGACTGATGAGTCAGAGAGAGAACAAAAAGCAAAAATATAAAATAAAAGCATATAATTAAATAAGAATCAACATTAAGAAAGTAAAAGAAGATAAATCTAACTATTCAAATGTAGCAAATTTTATATTTCATTCATGGAAGGATATAACAATGATCTGTTTTGGGGGGCAACTAAATAAAAGATGTAAAGCTTTCAAACATTGAGTCTCAAATTTTGAGATTCAGCCATCAAGGATATTTTGCCATAGAAAATTATTCCTCCTCTTCCTCCTTTTTCTTCTTCCTCCCCCTTTTTTTAATTTTACCATTTTGTAAAATTAATCTAAAATACCAGAAAAACAACAGCAGCTAGCACCTATATAGCACATACTTTGCACCAGCCACTGTTCTGGGCACTTTGTTTTTATTCATCTAATGTATGTACCTACTAATGAAGCTGGTGCTATTTTAATAGCTTTTCACAGATGAAGAAAATGAGGCTCAGAGGCGTGTAATTTTCCAAGGTCACAATGTAGATGGGCAGAGTTGGGATTTGAATTCAGACACTTAATTCCAAAATTCATGTTCTTAACTACTACATATACTAATTCCCTAAATGGGAAAAAACTCCTAAAGTGGTTCTAAAGGTAGTTCTATAATTTAATAAAACAAATGTTTTTATTACATCTAAACATAATTTGCCTCAATTTGAAAGACAAATGGTAACAAACAATACTACCTAGAAAGTCAAACATATTTTTCAGTGTTTTTTCCTTATTATACAGTAAGGCTCTCTAAGCACACCACTTTCCATTTTTTGCAAACAGCTCACTGAGAAGGTTTGAAATACATAACAGAATGATGAATTCCTATGAATATCTAACACCCACAACCAGCCCTAGTCAAAGTCTCTCTAATTCCCCTATTCCATATTATTCTGAAATGCCCAGAACTATAAAGCATCTGCAAATATTTCAGTGTGTACTGAAAGATCAGGTATTTTTATAAAATATGACCAAACCACTGCCATCACACATAAAAATAAATGAATATTTAATACCAAATAGTGAGTGTTCAAATTTCTAATTACCTCTTAAATATCATAATTTTAGGGTTTGTTTGAATTGGGATCCAAGTAAGAGTCTTAAATTACTCAGTCTATAGTGGTTCTCAATTTGGGCATGTTTTTGACCCTCAGGGGACAATTGGCAATGTCTGGGGACATTCTTGATTTTCACAAACTAGAAGGGTACTACTAGAATTGATTGAGTAGGGGCCAGGGATGCTTCCAAACATCCTATAATGCAAAGCATAGTTTCTCACCCCCCACCGCAACAAAGAATTATCCAGTCCAAAATGTCAACAGCGCTATGGTTCAGAAAGCCTAGTCTACAGGTGTCTCCTTGTTCTGTCTTTTTTATTCCTTGCAGTTTATGTATTAGAAAAGTAAAGCAGCAAAGTTTGTATAAAAAAATCTTTGTGCATCTGGATTTTGCTGAATACAAGCCCAGAGTATCACTTGAAAGGTCTGCTATTCTTTATTTGCTGTAAATCAGTAGATGTAGAAACTTGATCAAATTCAGGTTTTTTGTTTTTTTTCCTACTCTATTTCTGTTTTTTTTAATAAGGTGGAGTGAGCAATACTACTTCATAGACAATCTTATATTCTTGCAGCAGGAGGCACCTAACATCTGGTTGCACTCTTTAGATGTGAGCAGACACTCATGCTCAATGCCTAGATTCAATCATTTATCAGGAGTTGCAAAATGGTAATATTGCATTCTAAAAATCCTTCTTCATTTCTTACAATATTTCTAACAAGGACAAACTTCCCCTCATCTATTATTTAGTTAACTAATAATATAGTTTGCATGAGAAAGGCAAAATAAAGGTTTAATTATTTCCCTTTATTTACCATAATTGTCAAAATTACATTCACTAATTTTCAAATATTTCTACCCTTTGCTCATTTGTCTTCTTTCTGTCTTCTGCTTTTCTTCTCTTTTCACATCACTTAACTTTTAAATTTTTCTACTTCTTAATCTCTTCTTATCTTCTAGGAAAGTTCTCATAGTTAATTTGTAAGTTTTTGTGTGAACTGATTTTAACAAATCCACTACAATGTTTCTCTCTCTCTCTCATAGAGATTAGCACTAAATTTGAAGAGTTAATGAACTATGCTAGTTCTCCAACTTATCCTTCTTTATTTGTTTCTCAAAAACCTATACAATGGTGCCTCAATACTCATCATTAATTCAGAGCACCGAAACCAACAAGTACCAAAAAATGAAACTATTCCTTTTGCGGGTGGCGGGGGGTGAGGGGTGGGGGCAGCGTCGTGACTCAAACAAGTTCTGGCAAGTCTGACAAGTCCCAAGCAAGTGCCTAGTAATAAAGCATTTTTTTCTTCTCAAGTGTAACAAGTACAGGGTTTGATGAGTCCTGAAACTGTCGGGTATTGAGAGATGACTGTATTTAAAGGTGTGCTTCATGTTTTAAAAATGTAAAATTACTCCCCTTTTTATTAAAACTTCTATTAATTTTCATTATAAGAACTTAAAGGCAACATTTAGAAGAAATAAAAATCAGCTATAATCACTTAATAAAATGTTATTTTTCTATAGTTCCTTCAAATTTCTGTCATTCTTATTTTAAATTCTAAAAAGGAAAATATAGAATATTTTAACTTGCATAGTTTGCTTAAATGTTTATCCTCAAGGTCTTATGTAGCTATTTTTCAAAATAATATATACTTAATATATAAAAATAATATATAAATAATATAAATATATTAATAATATATAATATAAACTAATATAAAATGCTCAGTACAGTACCTAGAACATGTAAGTGCTAAATAAATGCTTATCATCATATGGTTTATCTCATTACTAAGTCAAAATATAAATATAACCATTTTCTTCCTGAAACACATTTCAATTGTTTCTAATTATTGTAATTGCTGTCAATGTTACAATGACTAACCGCATATGTTCAGCTTCCCTAACTTTTCATTTATTTTCCTAGGAAAAATATCTGACCCAAGAGTCACAGGTGAATGAGTACAAATAATCTCCCAATAATTTCTACTAATTATAGTAATTTCAGTAATTATAAAATATAATATCCAATGTTTTAATATGAAGTCCTTTAAATATTAGCCATGGTAAACATTTTTAAGCTCTTACTGTTCCAATTTTCTTTTGCATAATAAAGGTAAAGGCATTAGATTTTAATAGGTAAATACTATTAGTTCAGTGATGACATTTCATAATGCTTTATCTTATTAATTGTCCCTCAAAGATTATACAGGAATCATATTACTTTAGTTAGTTAAATTTATAATTTTTACTCTTTTAGTTAAAATGTTTGGAGTTCTATAGCATTTTAAGATTGATTAAGGAATATTTTAAAATATTTTAAATCTGGATTCTAGTTATACTGATGTAGTAACAAATTGCTCTTTTGACTCTCATGTGTACTTTTTTTCCCTTTCCTTGCCTCAATTTACCCTTCATTGTTAATAGAAACTCAATGATGTTCTTTCCTTTTCTCCTTTTACAGCTTACTTTAATTTTTTCAGTATAAAGAATTGTTTTGAATGTGATACCCCCAGTAACCAATAATTTCATAGGTTCCAGAAATGTTATTTACTGAAGAATGTGCCTTAGATGTAATATTATTTAAATGCTGATATAATATTAAATATTCTTAAAACTTGGTGATTTTCAATTCTATAATTTTTAAATTCAGAAACAGAAACATCGTATACATCAGACCAATACTGCAGGAGTGTGTATCTCCCTGTGTAGAGATAGAGACTGACTTGCCTTGAATCTCATTATAACTTTAGCCTGTAATATTACTTACATACAGTAACATATTATTTAATACTTACTGAAGCAACTAGCTTCCAATTCTAAGTCTGCTGCTAACTACTTACATGACTTGGAAGAAGTCTCTTAAGTTCTTTACTGCTAAACTGCATGATCGAAGAAGTGAGATTTAGACTAAATTTTAATAACCCCTTCTAGCTCTAAAATTCTAATGATCTCTGTGCAAACCAATATCCTAAGATTCTTTTAAGTAAAGACCATTCCTTAAACTTCTCAATCTCAAGGCTACACTGCTACACACTGAAACTTTTAAATAACCATTGCTTGACTAACTCTAAACAGATATAACAAATAAAAGAAGTATCTATGCACTATAATAAGGTATTATTTCTGAGAAAACAGCATGTTTAATGTCACATCATGTCCAATAAAACAGAAAGGTACCAAGAGCAAAACATAAATATATAGAAAAATATACTCACCAATATATCCAGGCCAACATGCTGCCTTCCCTTTTCCTGATGTGGTCCTAATATCAATTTTCCAGTAGAAAAAATGGGTGTATCCAATGTTTTATATACTTTCAACTCATCATGTGCAACTGAAAATTGATACGTATCTCGCGGCCTTAAAATATCTAAGGGTGAAACATTAATATAAATATAAGGCAAGAGCGATGACATTGCTCAATTATATAACATATAGACCTAATTATAATAGCCATTCTAGACATAAACCTGCCTTGGAAAGTCAAAAGTTATTAAGATCATTGACTTTGGAGCTAGAATGCCAGGTGTCAAATTCTGTCTTACAAGCTGTGTAACCTTAACCAAATTACGTATCCTTTCTCTGTGCCTACATTTTCTTTTTTATAAAATAATACTTTATGTTAGAGTTGTAAATATTAAATGAGTTAACTTATGCAAAGTATTAAAACACTGGCACAAAGTAAACATTAGTTAAGTATTAGCTATTAATAAAGCTATTAATAATAATAATGGCAGTATTGCTATTATTTCTATTAAAGCTCAAATGAAAAACAAAAGTAGCTAAGAAATAAGAAAGACTTCCATATATTTAAAAAGTTTAACAGAGCCCATAATACGAACATATAGTCTTCATGTCAATATATTCCTTTGTGTTTATTTGACTAATTATTACATACCAATATTTTTATTTATCAGGTAAATGCTCTAAGTAACAACAGCTCTAACTGTTGCTCACAAATTACTAACTTCCTTTTGAGTTTCTTTATTACTTATAAACCTTTCCAGTTGTACAATTAATACATTCTTCTATCAGCTTGACTTTCCTTGGATATTTGGGAATGCTAATAATCCCACTTTACAGGATATACAAAATACACAGACTCAAGAAACAGACAAAAAGTGATGAAGTCCTAACAACACACACAACTTTTCTAACCTGGTACAGTACAGCAATGTTTTTAGTTAAAACACTAAACAAAATTCTCTATACTTCTACCTCTGCTACCAAATAAACAATCTCAATATAGAAATAACGTTGTTACTTAAGAATTCAAATGGAACTCACTTTACTGTAAATATTTTAAGTGTGAATACTATTAGTCTCTCTGGTTTGACCTATTTGTCCTATAACTTAGGATAAAAGGTCTTTGTATTCATTGAGATAGTCCTAATAGTTATTAAAACATGTAAATATTTCCTATACATAAATACTGCATTTTTGGTAAATATGTGAGTGTCCCCTACTTACTCCCACCACACTACACTCATCCTTTGGGACCACCCATGGTCAGCCAAGATACTAACTTTTAATGCCTACTCAATATAGCAGGAGGCATCTACAACATTGTGCCAACCCTAAAGTTAAGTGTGGCATTTATTTGTCTGATTGATGCACTTGCTAGTCATCCCCCAAAGGTTTCATGTCCCAGGTACCATTATTGGAACCTCATTGCCAAGAAGGGTTTCCAAATTCTGTCCGCAATCCCTTTGTGGTCTCATAGTAAGAGTGCATCCTGGTGTCTGCCAGGTAACTTGCTACAGTTCCTCATAAACAGCCCATGTATCCTCCTGGTCAAAGACCTGGACCCTATCAGGGAAGGCAACATGTCTGATAGTAACATTTGTATCCCACAGCACAAATGCATAAGGTGCTATAGATCCCCTAAAAGTTGTCTGCCATCAATGCTCCCCCAGAGTATTCCTCATATGGGCTGCTTATTGAAGTTAGGCCCTCTACTGGGCATTGGTTCTGAAAGAGCTGGAAAGAGAAAGTAGGCCAGTCAGCAAGACAGCAGTTTGTATGTATTAGCTATTAAATTAAGCATTTTCAATATTATTCTTGATCTTACCCATGAGAATAATCTTTCTTGTTTCTGGGTCCTTTACCCTTGTTGGCTGCATAGGATCTCCCAGAGATATATTCAGATTTTGTACTAATTTTTCCTCTGCAAAAGAAATACAATGGAAATATAAACTATGTACTTAAAATTAATTTCTATTAAAAAAAAACAATAGGAAATACAACTATGGACAAGTTATACAGGAAAACTGCCAGAGGTATAATAATCTCTTCCTATTTATGAATGACCATTCTGATAAGCACTATCTCCAAAACCATAATGATTTAATATAAAAGAAAACATCCTATATTTCTTATTGTATGTACACCTGTTATAACATAACAACTCTTGAACTCCTGTATCAAGAAGTTAAATGGTTTTTCATATTCTCAAAGAGAGCTGGAAGTATGCAATACACGTTAGAAAGACGTCATCAAAAAAGTCTATTTTAATCACAGCATTGAAAAGGTCAGCTTTACTTCTCCATTTACTCATGCAGAAATCTTTTATACAATGCTATTAAATGGTTGTTTTTTGTTGTTTTTTTTTTAATAAAATCAATTTGGACTTCCAGTCAAGATGGTGGGGTAGGTAAGTGCTGTACTCACCACCACCCATACACACTTTAAAATTAAAACTAAGTTTTAGAATAACAATCCTGGAAGACCACTTGAAGACTGGTCCATACTACCCAAAGCAATCTATAGATTCAAGGCAATTCCTATCAAGATTCCAATTACATATTTCACAGAACTAGAACAAATATTTCAAAAATTTATATGGAACAAAAAAAGGCCCCACAGAGCAAGAGAGATACTGAGAAAGAAGAACAAGGTTGGAGGAATCACACTACCTAATATGAAACTACATTATAAGTCCATAGTAATCAAAACAGCCTGGTACTAGCATAAAATCAGACACATAGATCAATGGAACAGAATAGAGAGTCTGGAAAGAAACCCACACCTTTACAGTAAATATTCAACTGAGAAGCAAGCACATGTAATGGCCTAAAGATAGTTTATTCAATAATGGTGTTGGGAAAATTGGACAGATACATGCAGAAAAATGACATTAGGCCGGCCACCTTCTTACACCACACACAAGAATAAATTTAAAATGGATTAAAGACTTAAATGTTATACCCGAAACCATAAAAATCCTAGAAGAAAACATAACCAGTGAAATCTCATACATTGCTCATTGTAATATTTTATTGGATCTATTTCCCCAGGCAAGGGAAAAATAAGCAAGCAAATGGGACTCCATCAAAACAAAAAGTTTTTGCACAGCAAAGGAAAACATCAACAAAATAAAAAGACAACCCACAGAATGGGAGAACATACTTGCCAATACATCATATAAGTGGTTAATATTCCAAATTTATAAAGTACTTACAAAACAAAACACTAAAGAAAACCCAAAAACCAGCCCAATTAAAAAATGGGCAAAGGACCTGAATAGACACTTCTCCGAAGAGGACATACAGATGGCCAACATAAATATGAAAAAATGCTCAAGGTCACTAATAATCATAGAAATGCAAATTAAAACCACAATGAGATACCATCTCACACCTGTCACAATGCCTATCATCAACAAATCAGCAAATAACAAGTTCTAGTGATGACGTGGAGAAAGGGGGACCCTCTTGCACTGTGGGAATGCAGACTGGTGCAGCCACTGAGGAAAGCAGTATGGAGAGACCTCAAAAAATTAAAAATGGATCTGCCTTTTGACCCACCAATCCCACTTCTTGGAATATGTCTGAAAGAACCCAAAACCTAACTTGAAAGAACGTAAGTACCCCTATGTTCACTGCAGCATTATTTACAATCACCAAGATATGGAAGCAGCCCAAGTGTCCATCAGTAGATGAGTGGATAAAACAACTATGGGACATTTACATAATGGAATACTACTCAGCTGTGAAAAAGAAGAAAAATTTTACCCTTTGTGACTGTATGAGGAAACATTATACTAAGTGAAATAAGCCAGAGAAAGAAAAATACCATATGATTTCATTCATATGTGGAATCTAATAAACAAACTGAACTAACAAGCAAAATAGAAACAGACTCATAAGAGAGTAGGATGACAGCTAAGGTTGGGGGGAGATTAGAGGGTGAAGGACTGAGCAAAAAGGAAAAAGAACTAATGAAAATGGACAGCAGTGTTGTGGGAGAAGGGGGTATAAGGGGAGTAAATGGTAATGGAAAAAAATACAATTAACATATTTTTAAAAGAATAAATAAATAAATACATTGAAATTTTTCAAGAAGAATTCCTATAATTAAGTATATAAAAAGAAGACACATGGAGACTGGTAAGAGGAGCAGAGGTCTGAAACAGGCTGGACCCATACCCACTCTGGTGTTTAAGAATGGGGAGGAATATCTCAGCTATGGAGGTCCCCCTGAAGAGTGAGGGGACCCAGCCCCACACTCTGCTAGCCAATATGAAGCACCAGTGCCTGGAAAAATGAGTCCCCACAATACCTACCTGTGAATATAAGTGGGGATTCCAACTGGGTGAAATGGAGTGCTACTGGAGACCCATGAGAATCCAAGCACAGACCCACTCATTCATAAACATTGGCCCTGAGCTCCAGAGAAAGGAGAGCAGCTCAAAAAGTGCCAGAGACATTCAAGGAGAAACTGACTTGTCTGGCTTCAGGGCAAGGACTGGAGAGGCAACTCTCAGACAAAAGTGCTAATAGGCACGTTGTTCCTTTGTTGAACCCTCCCGACACACCCTGCAGGAGCAAGTAGATGCCAAGTCTGAGACTCCCTCCATTAATCGGGTAACACCACTCACCACACCCTGGTGATACCCTGAGAACCCATCCTCCCAACTCCTATGGCCAGACTGAATCTCTTTCAGCAGTTGTTTCACACAAGTAACTAGCCTCAGCCATTGGGGGAGACTTTGCTAAAATCTCTCAAAGGTTCACAAACCACAAACAAGCAGTGGCTGGTCTCAACATACCCTGTACCTCTTGATAAGTGGCCCAAATCCCAGCACCAGTGACAGCTAGTCTTAGTTTGCAGCATGGCCTCTTCCAGGTGCCTCCAAG
This sequence comes from Tonatia bakeri, assembly GCA_004024845.1. Lineage (NCBI taxonomy): Eukaryota > Metazoa > Chordata > Mammalia > Chiroptera > Phyllostomidae > Tonatia > Tonatia bakeri. The sequence continues at coordinate 141,567 of PVIA01003824.1, forward strand.
CTCAGAATAGAAGGAACTGGCATGAAATATTCAAAGCGATGAACAGCAAGGGCCTACATCCCAGACTACTCTACCCAGCAAGTCTATCATTTCAAATTGACAGAGAGACAAAGAGCTTCCCAAACAAGCTAAAGAACTTCACCACCACCAACCCAGTATTAAAAAAAAACGTTAAAGGGACTTATGAAAAAATAAAAATGTGAATAAAAAATACAGAATAGAAACATTTCTCACTGACAGAAAAAAGACAATAAAAGCAGTGCGGCCCTGGTCAATCGGCTCAGTTGTTTGTAGCACTGACCTGAGCACCAAAAGGTTGTAGGTTTGATTCCTAGTCAGGGCACATACCTACGTTGAGGGTTTGATCCCCAGTCAGGGCACATACATGAGGCAACTGATAAATGTTTCTCTTCCACATCAATGTTTCTCTTTCTCTTTTTCTCTTTTCCTCCCTCTATCCCTCCCTCCCTCCCCACTCCCTCTCTCTGTAAGGTCAATGAACATATCCTCAGGTAGGACTGGAAAAAGAAAAAACAAAAAGCTAGTGCAAAGGACAAATGGCAAAAGTTGAAAGATCGTGTATAATTACAATAATAAATTATAAGGAAAACACATAAAAAGGAGTAAAAATACGAGACAATAACACAAATATGGAAGGACAATTAAAAATAATAGTGATTGTAGAATGTGTTAAAATTTAAGCAACCATCAACTTAACATAGACTACTATAAACATAGCTTGGTATACATGAAGCACAGGGTAACCACAAACCAAAAATCCACAAGAGATATACAAGAAATGAAAAGAATGGAATCCAAACAGACAGAAAAACAAAAACAAACCAGAAAGTAATCAACATAAAGGAGATGAGAGCAGGAGAATAAGAAAGGCCTGAGAAAAACTACAAAAACAATCAGAAAACAATAAAATGGCACTAACTACATACCTATCAATAATTATTTTAAATATAAAGGGAATTACATGCTCTAATAAAAAGACAGGGTGGCTAAATGGGTAAGAAAATAAGACCCATACGTATGCCTTCTACAAGAGACCCACTTTGGATGGAAAGATACACCCAAACTAAAAATAAAGGGATGGAAAAAGACATTTCCTGCAAATAAAAATGAAAAGAAAGCAAGGGTGCTAATACTTATATCAGATAAAACGGACTTTTAACGAAGGATATAATAAAAGACAAAGAGGATATTTCATAATGATAAAGTGATCAATTCAAAGAGAGGCTGTACGTTTGTAAATATTTACCCACCCAAATGTAGGAGCACCTAAGTATATAAAGCAAATATTGATAGATAGAAAGAGAGAGATCAACAGTAATACAGTAACAGTAGGAGACTTTAACACCCCATTAACATTAATGAATAGATCACCCAGACAGAAAATCAATAAGAAAACAGCAATCTTAAATGATATATTAGACCAAATAAATTTAATTGACAGTTTTAGAACACATGACCCTAAAGCATCAGAATACACATTGAACATGTAACATTTTCCAGAATAGACTACATGATAGGCCAAAAATTTAAGAGGATTGAAATCATATCAAATCAAGCACCTTCTCTGATCACAATGGTGTGAAACTAAAAATTAATTATAAGAAGAACTGAAAACCACACAAACATATGGAGGTTTTGTAACATGCTACTAAACAATGAATGGGTTAAAAATACAATTGTAACAAGTCAAAAAAATACCTTGACAAATATAAAAATACAATGACCTCAAATCTATGGGACACAGCCAAGGCAGTTATAAGAGGGAAATTCACAGCAATATACACTTACTTCAAGAAGCAAATCAAATATCAAATAAACAATCTAAACTTACATCTAAGAAACTAGGAAAAAAACAAGCAAAAATCAAAGTGAGGAATAAGGAAAAAATTAAGTGGAAAGATTATAGTAGAAATAAAATAGTCTAAAAGAACAACACAAAAGATCGATGAAACTGGATCTTTAAGAAAAACAAGATTGACAAATCTTTAACCAAACTCATCAAGAAAAAAAAAAAAAGGACTCAAACAAATAAAATCAGAAATGAAAAAGGAAAAGTGACAACTGATACCACAAACATATAAAGGATTATAAGAAAATACTACAAACAATTATATGACAATAAATTGGACAACCTGGAGGAAATGGATAAATTCCTAGAAACATACAATTTTCCAAAGCTAAATCAAGAGCTAGCAATGAATAGAATCAGTAATCAAAATACTCCCAAACAAAAGCCCTGGACCAGATGGCTTCACAGGTGAATTTTACCAGATAATCATAAAGTAATTAACAACTGTCTTTCTCAAACTATTTCAAAAAAATTCAAGGAGGGAAGGTTCGCAAACTCATTTTACAAGGCCAGTATTCCCCTGACACCAAAATCAGAAAAAAAATTACAAAAAAAAGAAAGAAAATTATAGTCCTATATCTATGATGAACATAGATATAAAGATCCTCAACAAACTATTAACAAACTGAATTCAGCAATACATTAAAAAGATCGTAAACCCTGCTTAAGAAGGTTTATTCTTTGGGATGCTAGGTTGATTCAATATCTGCAAATCAATTAATGTGAACATTACATAAACAAAATATAGGATAAAAACCATACAATCATATGAATAGTTGAAAAAAGAGTATTTGACAAAATCTAGTATCTATTTATGACAAAAACTCAGTGAAGTGAAAACTGAGGAAACATATCTTAACATAATAAAGGCCATATGTGACAAACCTACATCTAACATCATATTCAATAGTGAAAAGCTAAAAGTACTACCCTTAAAGTCAGGAACAAGACAAAGATGTCCAGTTTCATTATTTTTATTCAACAAAGTATTAAAAGTCCTAATCACAACATTCAGACAAGAAATGAAACAAATGGCATGCACATTTGAAAGGAAGATGTAAAATTATGATTATTAACATTATACTATATAGAGAACCCTACAGATTCTACCAAAAGAACTTTCAGAACTGATAAATGAATTCAATAAATTAGGATACAAAATTGATATTCAGAAATCGGTTACATTCTTATATATCAATAAGGAAATATCAGAAAGAGAAATTTAAAAAAAACAATCAAATTTACAATTGTATCAAAAAAAAATACTTAGGGATAAATTTAACAAAGGAGTTAAAAGACCAGAATTCAATAAACTGTAACATATTGAAGAAAAAATTAAAACACATACAAATAAATGGAAGAATATATCGTGGTCACGAATAGGAAAAATTAACATCGTAAAAAAGTCTGTAGCACCCAAAGCAATCTATGGATTCAGTATAATCCCTACCAAAACACCAATGGTGTTTTTCCCAGAACTAGAAAAAATAATCCATATATATATATAACCACAAAAGATCCATAATAGCCAAAGCAACCTTGAGAAGGAAGAACAAAGTGGGAGGTATCACAAAACCTGCTATCAACTATATTACAAAGCTATATAGTGATCAAAGCAGCATGGTACTGGCATAAAAACAGACACATAGATCAATGGAATAGAATAGAGAGCTCAAAAAAATAAATCCACACCTATATGGTCAATTAATCTATGACAAAGAAGGCAAGAATATAAAATGAAGTAAAGACAGGCTCTTCAATAAATTACATTGGGGAAACTAGACAGGTACAGGTAAACAAATAAAACTAGACCACTTTCTTGTACCACGTACAAGAAAAAATTCAAACTGGATCAAAGACTTAAATGCAGGACACAAAATTATAAAACTCCTAGAAGAAAATATAGGTTGTAAACTCTTAGAATTCACCTTTAGTAATATATTTTTGGATATGTCTCCTCCAACAGTCAAAACAAAACAAAAAATAAATCAGTGGGACTACATCAAACTAAAGAATTTCTGCACAGCCAAGAAAACCATCAACCAACAAAAAGACAACCTACTGAATGGGATTAGACATCAGCCAATGATACATACAACAATGGGTTGGTCATAAACTGTTAGTTAAGTCAAACAACTTAACAGAAAAAAAAAATCCAATTTAAAAATAGCCAGAGGATTTGAATAGACATTTCTCCAATAAGGATATACAAATGGCCAATAAACATATAAAATGAAGCTCAACATCACTAATCAAAGAACTTCAAATTAAGGCTACACCTGTCAGAATAATCAACAAACAATAAGTATTGGCAAGAATGTGGAGAAAAGGGAACCCTCAAGCATTGTTAATGGGATTGCAAGCTGATGCAGCCACTATGGAATACAGAATGAAAGTTTTTCAAAAAATAAAAAACAGAACTACCTTATGATCCAGCAATTTCACTTCTAAGTATTTAGCCTAAGAAATCCAAAACACTAATTTGAAAAGATATACACACCCCTATGGTCACTGCAGCATTATTTACAATAGCTAAGATACAAAAGCAACCAAAGTTTCCATAAATAGACAAATGATAAAAAAGATGTGATACATATATACAATAAAATATTACCTGGCCATAAAAAAGAATAAAGTCTTACCATTTGCAACAACCATGGATAGACCTAGAGGATATTATGCTAAGTGAAATAAGTTAAAGAAAGACAAATACCGTATGATTTCACTTACGTGTAGAATCTACAAAACAAATGAACAAACAAAACAGAAACAGACTCATAGATACAGAGAACAGATTGGTGCCAGATTTGGGGCGTGGGGGGGAGCTGGATGAAAAATGGGAAGTGATTGAGAAGTACAAACAGGTAGTTACAAAATAGTCATGGGATGTAAAGTACAGCACAGGGAATATAGTCAATAATACTGTAGTAACTATATATGGTGTCTGGTGAGTACTAGACATATCAGGGGGATCACTTCTTCAGTTATATAAATGTCTAACCACTATACTGCACACCTAAAACCAATATGATATTGAATGTCAACTATAATTGAGAAATAAATTAAAGAATTTAAAAATTAAAATAAGCCCTGGCTGGCGTAGCTCAATGGATTGAGCGTGGGCTGCGAACCAAAGCATTGCAGGTTCGATTCTTAGGGCACATACCTGGGTTGCAGGCCACGGCCTCCAGCAACCACACATTGATGTTTCTCTCTCTCTATCTCTCTTTCTCCCTCCCTTCCCTCTCTAAAAAGTAAATAAATAAAATCTTAAAAAAATTAAAATAAAATCAGTTTACTTTCAAACTTTTGGGGGGAAAATTGGACATTAAAAAGTGAATTTACTACCCTGGATGTGTAGCTCAGTTAGTTGGTGCATTGTCCCATAGACTGAAAGGTTGCAGTTTCAATCCCAGGTTAGGGCGCATACCTAGGTTGTGGATTCAATTCCTGGTCAGAGCATGTCTGGGAGGCAACTGATCGATGTTTCTCTCACATTGATATTTCTCTCCTTTTCTGTCTTTCTACTTCCCTCCCTCCCTCCCTCTCTCTGTCTAAAATCAATAAACATATCCTCAGATAAGGATTTTTTTTTTGAAGTAAGAAATAAGTTCATACTCTGAAAGTAACTTTCAGAAGTAAGTTCAAACTCTGAGAGTAACTTTCAGGAGTTCATACTCTGAGAATAACTTTTAGATTATTTTATAAATAACAGTGCTTTGAGAAGTAGATCTTTGTGAATTTTGAAATCTATGAAAACTTCTGTTGTGATACACTGGAGTAAATTCACTTCAAAAAAAAAAAAAATCCTCATGGACAAAATCAAGGGGGAGGGTGGAAGCAAGAAAGGCAGGTGGGTTTGGCTGGGGTGGGTGTGAAGTGGTGGAGGGAAAATGCAGACAACTGTAATTGAACAACAATAAAATAATTTTTTTTTAAAAAAAGAAAAGTTCATACTTCTTTCATCTTCATCAAGACAGATCCTTTTCCTATTAACTATTTTGTTCGTTTTTTTCGTTTCTCCATTTGCCTTCCTTTTAGATGATACTATATCAGGGGACAGTACTCCACCAATTACAAATCCTCCTGAAATTTAACAACAAAAAAGAAAAAATATCAAATATGGGAAACTGAAAACTTGAATACAGAGCTCTTTAAATTATTATAGCAATTTCCTTACAAAGTACAAAGAATACATTATCATTACTACATCCTACATCTAATACTTCTAATAACATAAATGCCAACCCATTTCCCTAATGTGTTCACTATCCTAAATCTAGAAGCACCGATTAAATGATCAAATGACTTCTGTTGCTTGAAAGCAACTGTCATCAGTGAAGGTCTATAACAAACAAAAAGCCAGCAATGAAATCCTTATAGCAATCCGAATGTGAATTTCAGTCCTTTGACTTAGATACTTCCATCCAAGAGAAAAAATAACTTCAAGATAGCACTGACCACGCTTTCTTGCCCACCCTCTATCATTTCTGTAGAAATACATGTTCTGATTTAATGCTTAACTTTATGCAATTAGAAACCTTGTTACATAGTATACAAATAATAACACTCTATAAAGCCACACACACCTTAAATTGCTACTAAAAAGAAAAAGAAATCCACATCTTGACAGTAATTAGAGACATATGAATTTCAATCTACTCTTGTCACATTTCGATGAGATGATTAAATGAGTTAATGTATGTAAATATGTAGGACAGTGCTTAGTGCATAATATATATAAACTGTAGCAATCCTCCCTATTATTTTTTGTCAGACATTAAAATGTAAATTTTACCTGATTCCCTTTCTTCGTAATCTACTCGCTCCCCTCGCCAGTATTCCAAAGGTTTCAATCGTGTTCTCTTGGTCCTGCGCACATTTGGTGTGTTGGAGGGCAATACTGTAAAAAGATATTATACAAAAATGTAAACGTATGAATGTTCAGTTGAATGATACTTTGCAGTGGAAAGATTGACATTACCTTCTCGAACACTGATGATGCTTCTAGACAAAACACTACAACAAAATTTTAAGACATATGAGCTAATAATTAAAGTTATGCCAATGAGATACTAGGCTTCTAGATTAGCAAAGATTTAATACTTAATAATACACAGGGTTAATGATGTTAAAGGTACACAGGAACTCATATATTATAGGTAAAAATGTAAAGCAATTGAAGACAATTTGACAATACCTATAATTATAATACTCTTTGACTCAAATTTCATTTCTAGAAAATGAGTTTGTAATAATATTCACAAAAATGGGCAAAGCTGTAATTAAAGAACATGTATGGTAATACTGTTTATAACAGAAATATAAAATAAATATTAAATTGAAAGACATCTAAGTGCTCCATAATAAGAAATGCATACATCAGGATAGTCATTTGTGCTTGTGTGTACAACACACCTATCTACTCACTTTATTTGAATAGTGCAACGCTCTCTAAACTCAGTTGAGTTAGTTGGCTATGTAATCAAATTCTTGTTATTTGTTTTTGTTTGCTAGAGTTAATTCTAAAAATGGTTTATCAAAATCTCCCAGTCTAACTGTATTATTAAATAAAAATCTCCTTGCTTTTTCTTCATTATTACTTTACATATTTTAGTTGCTACATTGTTTGGTAAACAAAAGTTTATAATTTTTCTATCTTCTTTATAAATTATTCATGTTATCATTGCATGTCCTTCCTTACCCTGTTCAGCACTTTCATTTTAACCTTAAATTCCACTTTGCATAATATTAAAATTGTATTATTTTTGTTTACATTACCTAATTCTTTGACAACCTTTTATTTTAACACTTGTCTTAAGTGTTTCTTATAAACATACAGGTCAATTTGTATTACTTAATCAAATGGAAAGTCTCTATTTTATTAGAGGAATTCAATCTATTCATAGTTAGTGTAAGAAGCTTCCTTTTATTCCACCTTACTTTATACAAGTTATATTAGTGATTTTTCTAATTTTTACTGATTGATCAAATGACCATTTCTTTTCTCCCCTCTCCTTCTTGGTCACTTCAGAGTTGCGCTTTTTCTCTCTAATATTAGTTAACATGCCATTCTTGACACTCAAAAATTAAACTTATTTTTTTATGATTATATAAAAAATTATTTTCCTTACCAAGATATGTTATCCTCTTTTTTTCTCATTTGGTAAAATGAAACTTTTAGACTTCAGTAGGCCCCTCTATTCCACCAGGGATATGTTCCAAGACCCACAGTGGATGCCTGAAACTGCGAATAGTACCAAACACTATATATATGCTATGTTTTTTCCTATACATACATACCTTTCCACTTAAAGGAAGCCCTTTATGGCTCCTCTTTGGCATATCCAAATTGCTAGCAGCATTGCTCTTGCACTTTGGGGCCATCAGTAGTAAAGTAAGGGTAACGTGGACAAAGCACTGCAAAGCCACAGTAGTAGATCTGATAACCCAGACAGCTACCAAGTAAATCACCCAGGCAAGGTGTACAGTGTGGATACCCTGAACCAAGGGATGATTTACATCTCGGATGGGATGAAGCAGGACTATGGGAGATTTCATCACACTACTCAGGATGGCAGGCAATTTAAAAACTTAGGAAAATTTCCATGTAATATTTTCAGAGCATGGCTGACCATGGATAACTGAAACTGTGAATAAGAATGGACTACTATACTTTTATTACCCCTTTTCTGCCCCTATTTTCCTCCCTACCATACCAACTTTTAAGATGGTCTGGATTTCAAAGTATTTGTACAAAAACCCCTACTTAACACTTATAAATCCCAAATCGAATTAGCATTAAGTAGTAGACACACCCCAAGGTAATCATCATTGAGTTAGGCCCTCATATAATCTCGTCCCCTAGGATGCATATGGGACCTATGACTTTCAACAATAGCATATGGCAAACATGATGGGAAGTCACTCCTGTGATTACATTGTGATTATATACATGACAATGTATGTTATACATATAAGGCACTATCTAACAGAAGCAGAAAGAAATTCTTCCTTGGTGACTTTGAAGAAGCTGCCTACTGTGAGGGGGCCTATGAAAAGTGTCATCTGTCAAGGAACTGCAGATGGCTTCTAGAAGCTGAAAATAGTAGCCCACAGCTGACAACAAGAAAACAGATACCTCAGTCCTACAATTTCAAGACCTAAATTGTGCCAAGAAACATATGAGCATACAAAAGGACTCCACTTCAAACAAGACTACAGCCCAGGTTGACACTTCTGACTTCAGTCTGTGAAAAGCTGGACAGAGGACCCAGCTAATATGTGTGTGGGCTCTTAGTCCACAGGAATCACGGGATAATAAACATGTTTTCTAAGCCACTGAATTTGTTATAATTTAGTACACAGCAATAGAAAATAAATACACATTATTTAAATTTAACCACATATATCTCAAGATTCATTCCTCAGTACCGTTCCCTCTCTTCAGACTCAACTATGACTTACATTCGAATACCCAAGATGGATATTTTACATGAAGGAGAGTAAACTAAATCTTGTATTATCTGGAAAACAATTATCAGAAAGAAAGGTATCCTAGGTCGGTATACAATTAAATGGATTGTAATACATTTCTGAAAGCAGACTACGGATGTTACTTTATTCTTCCAGTATTACATGGATGGGCAGTGCTTAGTCATTTAACTTTTTTCTTTCTGCATGGAAATTTCCCTCTATCCTTAAAATGTAGGGATTTTATTCACTTTATGTGTAGAAGATATCTTTTTCAATAATTCTGTCTGCCAGTTGGTAAACTCATTCAAACTGCAGATTCAAGCTTATATTTAACCCAGGAAGTTTTCTTTAACTGTTTTTTTTCCCAGAGATCCTATTATTTGCATGTTTTGTCTGCTGTCTCCATGTTATTCATTGGATATCTTTTTCCTCATGGATTATATTTCTACTTTCAGGAATTTCTTCCATGTCAACACCAGCTACTAACTGAGCTCTTATCAGTGACTACCTTCACTTTCAGTTAATTCACTGACTTTTTAAACTGAAAAATTTTGATATTTTAGTACCAAGAAGCCTTCTATGCTATAATTGAACCTCTGAATGTGCTCATAATTCTTTTGTTAACTGTTATCCATCTATTGTAAAAGTCCCAGCTCGCCAGAAGTTGTCTACTATTCTTAGAGATAATTCTTAAAGATAATGCTGGAGAGCTCCTGCCCAGGAACATTTTTTCTTTTGTTTACCTATTTCTGACTCTAGTCAGTACTCCACTCCAAGACAAGCATTAAGCAAGGTATAGCAATCTCTCTTCAGATGGACTTGCAAAATACTAACTGAGATATGAGTTTGTGGTTGAAGCAATTAGAGAAAGCCCCACTGGTTCCCTCCAGGAACAAGTGCAGGAGCACTGACAGCCTGAAGTACAAGCAGAAACATAAAAAGCCACTCCAATTCCACAAAGTTGGGAGGTCCCATGAACTCTGACGGGCAAATATCTCTTTGTGGTGTCACCACACAGTTTTAATCCTCATGCAGATCTCTATGGGTGCCCCAGTCCCCAGGCTAGCACTACTTTGATATCTTATCTACTGCTTTAGCTAGGAGTGAACTGGATAAAAAATGGGAGGAGAAGTTGTCAGGGATGCCATCTACCTAGCAGCTATATTTTATAGAATTCTACATCCTAGGTTCTTAGCCTAGATGGGATCATGTTCTTACTATGACAGAAAGAGTAAAAGAGCTATAGGATTTACATATTGACAATAAAGAAACTCAGTGGCCTGTGATGATTTACTGTGAAATTCATGAAAATTAAATATAGTTTTAATTTACCTGCCAATTAATCCAAATAATACTTCCCCCTGCTTGAAAAGATTAAGTTATATTTAGAAACAGAGGTTTTATTATACAAAAACATTAAAAGACAGAACTAATCTTACCTAGTTTGTGATGTATTTTGTTCTCTTGTGTTACTTTAGATCTTTTTACTCTTGAGTTATCTGCAAAATGCAAAAGATAAAAATTTTACCTGACAATGCATTTCGTTACTCCTTCAGCTTTTCACTGTTAAGGACTAAGACTAATGAAAGTGTGACATTTCTCTAGATTTTGGTATATATCTAATGAACAAAAGACTTAAAAATAAAAAAAATGTTTTCTGTTCCTTGTGGACTTGGGTGAAATAAGTCACTGGGTAGATAAAAATTTGGGGCATAATAATTAACAATTAATATATTAATAATGTAATCTCTGATCTTTAAAGTTCTAAAATAGTACAACTGTACTGATTCTAGTAGTATGCCAATTATGTCAGGGACTCTTAATTTTAGTATGGTAAATAGCATCTAAACATAGCTGCCATCAATTCTTTCTCTTCCCATGCACAAATGTTCTTTATCAAGAGATGGAGTCTAATCCCCTTCTTGAATTTTTGCTGGCCGTAGTGACTTGCTTGACTAGCAATGCAGCAGAAACAATGTTCTGGGACTTCAAAGACTAAATCCTAAAAAGGGATACAGGTTCCACCTGAGCATCTTGGTCTCTACCCTGGGGGCAGACAGCCACCATATATGAAGACTCACTGCCCCGAGATTGACACGCTATGAGAAAACCCATGCTAACCACATGGAAAGGTCATGTGGAAGAAAAAAAGATGCTTGATCGGCCCCGAACAGTTCCAGCCACCCAGTTTGGGTCCCAAATATGTAAGTGAAGAAGTCACCTTGGACTTTCTGCCCAGTGAGCTTTCAAATTACTCCAGCCCCAGAAGCTTGCATCTAACTACAATGATATGTACAGACCAAGTGAGAACTGCTGAGCTAAGCCAAGTCAACCCACCAAACCATGAGGGATAAAAAACAATTGTTGTATTAAGCCACCAAGTTTTGGAGAGTTGTATGGCAATATATAAATGGAAGAGTTAATGTCCATGAATTGGCTAAAATTTTTTATGTAAGTTTGCATGTAATATGCATTTCCTGAAAAGTAGATCTAAGCTTTCATTATATTCTCAAATGAGCCCATGAGAGCAAAAGATTATTAAAAATTACTGAATTAGATACTTTATAAAACTGCTGGTTTGGAAGAGACTTTATTGATCATAAAATAATTTCTCTGTCCAGAAGAGCCAAATTTATAGATATCAAAAACAGATTAGTGAATGTCTCGGGGGGGGGGGGCAGGAATGTGCCTGCTAAAGAGTATAAAATTTCTTTTGGTGGGTAATGATAATGTTCTAAATTTAAGAGTACATAATTCAATAGTTAACCGTATGGTATATAAAGTATATCTCAATAAAGCTGTTACCAAAAAAAAAAAAATTCAATTTCTCATGCAATCCCCTCTAGAACAAGAAGAATAGTCTCTGCTTGAAAATTTTCCCACAGCAGTGGGTTTTGGAGGCAGTTGGTGGAGTCAGAGAAGAAAAAAGCAAATAAGTAAAAATACTGAGGATAATAAGAGCCAGGTTTCTTACTACCTGAGAAACGGTTTATAAAAGTGGACTGGGATCAGATGTACTGATATGAAATCATGATTTCTAAATATAAATATAGAAATAGCTTTAGATGCTTGTGTATATACAATGTAGACATATGGGTGTGAAACTATTTTATATCTCAGTCCACTAAAAGAGCCTAGAAGCAATGATACCCCAATAACAATGAGCACACCAAGCACCCAGATATAGGCTTCCACATGCCATCCTCTACTAAAAAGAAGCTGGTTCCTTAGGAGAAATAACTTATTCCAGAGTTAAGGCAGGGTCCTTAAAACATCCTATGCCAAAAAAAATAGCACAATATTCAAAACATGATAGAAACATGACAAAAGGACATAAGAACCAGTTTAAAGGATACCTACTGGCCAAATATGGCATAATTTGAGTATCAGAATAAATGATGAAGATTATAATCTATCTGAATAAAATAGGAGCCCAGTAGTAGTCCATAATAATGTAACTATATAATGAATAAAAAAATGGGAGTTCCAGCCAAGATGGAGGCATAGGCAGTTGCATTGTGCTTCCTCGCGCAACCAAAACTAAAGACAACAAAAATTGAGAAACAATAAACAACCAGAACAGAGAGAAATTAACTGAACAGAAGTCGGGCTCCAGTATATCCAGACCGGTAAGGAGCGGCGGAGTCGGAGGCCTGCGGAGTGGGGTCGAAGGGTCCCGGCGGGAAGAAACGCTGGCTGGCAGGCGCAGGCGCGCAGAGCGCAGATGGCAGCGGATGGACCGGTGGAGGATGCTGGGCGCAGACCCAGTGAGGGGCGCAAGGCAGCTGGCTGTCCGCAGCCAGCCACACGTTTGTGCACAAACTAAGTGAAAACGGGCAGCGCCGCAGCGTTTCAAAGCTTAAGAGCCCCGTCTGGGAACTGAGGCCAGGAGACTCAGCCTCACAGGAGACTTCTCAGGGAAGCCCACAGAGTCTGAGAAAGTGCACCAGCCCACCGCCCGGGAGCCAGCACAGGAAGGGCCCAATTTGCTTGTGGGAGGCAGTGGAGGGGACGGAAGTCCTAGAAAGCGCGGAGCAGGCACCATTGTTCCCTCTCAGACCCTGCCCCCACATACAACGTCACAACCCAGCAACTGGGGTGCCCCGCCCTGGTGAACACCTAAGGCTCCGCCGCCCTTACGAAACAGCCGCAACCAAACCAAAGGAAAATAAATAAGATGGCTCAAACAGATTTGAAAGTCCCAGAACCAATTTTTTTAAGTGACCAAGAGATAGCCAAACTATCAGATGCACAGTTCAAAGCACTGGTGATCAGGAAGCTCACAGAATTGGTTGACTTTGGACATAAATTAGATGAACGGATGCAGGCTACGATAAGAGAAATGAAGGAAAACGCACAGGGAAATAATAGTGAGGGGAAGAAAACTGGGACTAAAATCAATGGAGTGGACCAGAAGGAAGAAAGGAACAACCAAACAGAAATGAATGAAGAAACAAGAATTCAAAAAACTGAGGAGAGGCTTAGGGACCTCCAGGACACCTTTAAACGTTCCAACATCTGAATTATAGGGGTACCAGAAGGGGAAGAGGAAAAGCAACAAATTGAGAACTTATTTAAACAGATATTAAAGGAAAACTTCCCCAATCTGGCAAGGGAAATATACTTTCAGGAAGTCCGGGAAGCTCAGAGAGTCCCAAAGAGGTTGGACCCAAAGAGGAACACGCCAAGGCACATCATAATTACATTAGCCAAGGTAAAAATGAAGGAGAGAATCCTAGAAGCAGCAAGAGACAAGGAGACAGTAACATACAAAGGAGTTCCCATCAGACTGTCAGCTGATTTCTCAAAAGAGACCTTACAGGCAAGAAGGGGCTGGAAAGAAGTATTCCAAGTCATGAAAAGCAAGGGCCTACATCCCAGATTGCTCTATCCAGCAAAGCTTTCATTTAGAATGG